>VMDO01016042.1:0-49159 GCA_007922755.1 Pedetes capensis
GACTCTACGGCACCTAACAACAACAACAATAGGAGGTATAGTCAAGGACGATTGGCATAGCTTCAAGGCTTCAACACCTGTGGAAGCAGCAGTCAAGAAATCAAAAGACACATTGCTCTAGGAAAAGCTGTGGCAAAAGATCTCTTTAGAGTATTGAAAAGCAAAGATGTCGCATTGAAGATGAAGGTGCGTCTGACTCATGCCTTTTACAGGTGCTAGTAAATGTCCAAATATTCTATACCTCTACCAGGAATATTTGTTATTTTTATCATTTTTTACCTTTACTTCCAAGTAACATTTCTGTTAAAAAGTCCCTTTCTCTTAGTAACTTTCTGAGAACATCTTCCCTTGAGGCTGAATTAATGGCTCTTCTTTCTCATTTTCCATAGCACTTTATACATACCTCTTCGATAGCACCTACTTTTTTTTCATTTGTAGTACTTTATTTACATGCTCATTTTGCCATTTAAATTGTGAACTTTTCCTGGGTGGACCTCCACCTTACTTAGTTTTGTTTCCACAGGGCATGAAACTGAGTTATGCTTGTGGAATTGATTGAAAGTCATGAATTGGGTTTCTCCCTTTTCAACCTAAGAGTTACTTTATTCATTTGTTAATTAACCATTCCAGCAGTTTTTTTTTCTGTTATTATACTCTGTGAGATGAATATTGAATATACCAGGGACTGCTAAAAGAACCAATAGGTCTGTGTCAGAAGAAGCAACCAGAATGTTCCTTGGAAGCAAGGATGCCTCGACTGCAACTTATGCATTTTGGACATGTTGTCAAGAGGGACCAATTCCTGGAGAAGGACATAATGTTTGGGAGAGTGGTGGGTCAACGCAAAAGAAGAAGACCAACTAGATGGATTGACACAATGATTGCAACAATGAGCTTAAATATAAAAAAGATCATGTGCATGGTGTCAGGGAGTGTTTCATTCTGTTGTACACAGGGTCACTATGAGTTGGACTTGACTCGGTAGCCCTTAACCACAACATACTTTGTTGTATTCTCTGTTACATGCTCAGGTCTACCCCATCTCTTCCTGTCCTGTGGTCACTACCTAGTTGAGCCTTCATCAGCATACTCTTGCTGCCTGCTAAAGTCAGAATGTAGTATTTGCCCCAGGAGTGCATGTGTTGGAAGCTTGATCCCAGGGAGGTGATGTTAAGAGGTGGTAGGACCTTTAAGAGATGGAGACTTGTGCAAGGTAATTGAATAATTGGGGGTACTGCCCTCAGGAGGAATTTTGTTTTTAGGGGTCCCTGATTAGTTCTCATGATGGTTATAAAAGAGCAAACTTGGCCTCTCTGGTTTGCTATCTCACCAGGTAATCTTACCCTTTCACATGCATTCCTGCTGTGATGACAGCTATCATGAAGTGATGTGGCCAGTGGAGTCCTCACCAGAGGCCAAATGAATGGACCCACCTGATCTTGAACTTTCAGCCTCCAAAACTATTGTTGTTGTTAGGTGCCGTCGAGTCGTGTCCGACTCATAGTGACCCTCACAGGGTTTTCAATGGCAGATTGTTTTGGGATTGCCTTGGGGGTGGGTTGCCTAGTCCTTCTCCCATTTTTGCAGTGCTGGGAATCAAACTCGGGACCTCAGAGACTGCAGAGCGGCACACTATCAACTGAGCTAAATCCCAGCCCACTAAACTATAAGCCAAGCAAAATTTTTTTCTTTTCTTTTCTTTTCTTTTCTTTTCTTTTCTTTCTTTCTTTCTTTCTTTTTTTTTTTTTCCTGCAGGCCTGGGGGTTGAACCCAGGGCCTCACGCTTGCATGCTCTGCAAGTGCTGGACCACTGAGCTGCACCCTCAGCCCATTTTTTATGTTTTGAGACGGTCTCCCTAAATTACGCAGATTGCCTCTGGTCTTGAATTTGTGATCCTTCTGTCTCCGCCTCCCAAACTGCTGGGATTACAGGCTTGTGCCACTACGCCTGGCTCAAAATTCTTTTCTTTAAAGTTAACTAGTCTCAAGTATGGGCTGGGGTTTAGCTTAGTTGGTAGAGTGCTGCGCTGCAGTCTCTGAGGTCCTGAGTTCAATTCCCATCACTGCAAAAATGGGAGAGGGACCTGGCAATCCACTCGTAAGGCAATCCTGAGACAGAGACAGTCAGCCATTGAAAACCCTATGAGGGTCAACTATGAGTTGGATACCAACTCAATAGCACCTAAGAACAGCCTCAAGTATTTTGTTATAGTAGTGGAACACATGGGGCTGGGATTTAGCTCAGTTGGTAGAGCGCTGCTCTGCAGTTTCTGAGGTCCCGAGTTTGATTCCCAGCACCGCAAAAATGGGAGAAGGACATGGCAACCCACTCCCAAGGCAATCCTGAAACAGCCATTGATAACCCTATGAGGGTCGCTATGAGTCGGACATGACTCGACGGCACACCACCACCAGTGGAACACATATGAATATACTGCCTTAGCTTCTATGGGCTATGCATGTTCAAGTTGACCCATTCATACTAATTTTCCCTGTTGTGCAGATGTGCTCACTCATGGGAATGTTGGCCTGGAATCTTAGCCAAGCTCAGTACAGTTAAGGCTTCTAAATTACATCCTTATACCAAAATAGGCGTGAAGAAAGATGGAGAAAGAACTATTTCTTTTGTAATCTTATTACAGTGCTCTCTGAGGTCCTGAAAATTATGGAAAGAAAACAAAGATTTCAGTAAACATTACTTAATTCTGCAAGAAGTGCACAATGTAATCTAATAATTGTGTGAGAAAAATGCCTTAGGAGGAGCTAGTATGGTCAGTGGTGAGAATTATGTCCTTCACTCCCTGTTAAGATCTCTGTGGAAGATTTTGAATATTGCTAGTGAATGCCATCTCTTCTTTGAAGGATGACAAAAATGAGGCAACTGTGAATTTTGAGTTGAATTATGTGCATACCAATCTTCTACCTGTTGGATCTGCCCATATCTGACAGGAGGGAGGGGGGTGTTGCAGTTTCTGCTTGTAATAGTGCATTCTTCTATTTCTCCTTGCAGTTCTTACAGTTTTTGCCTTATATATTTTGATACTGTTATTAGGCACATGTAAATTAAGGACTGTTAAACCTTCTTGGAGAACTGGTCTCTTTATCATTATATAATGCTCCTCTTTATCCCTAATAAATTTCCTTGCTCTGAAGTCTGATGTGTCTGAAATTAACATAGCTACTCCCATTTTCTTTTGATTAGTGTTGTTAGCATGCTATATCTTTCCCCATCCCTATAATTTATTAATTTATTTACTTTGAAGTATTGAGGGTTGAACACAGAGCCTTGCGCAGGCCAGGCAAGTGCTGTACTTCTGAGCCACACTCCCAAATCTCTCTTACTAGTTTAGGTAGGCTGCCTCTGGACTTGAACCTGTCTCAGCCTTCTGAGTTGCTGGGATTATAGGCATGTGCTTTGGCACCCAGCTCCATCCCTTTATTTTTAATCTATATGTATCTTTGTGTTTAAAGTTGGTTTCTTGTGAACAATGTTAAATTGAACCTTTTTTTTTAATCTACTTGGACAATTTCTGTCTTTTAATTTGGTATATTTTGACTACTGACATTTAATGTGATTATTGATATAGTTAGATTAATCTATCATTTATTACTGTTTTTTATTTGTTGTCTTTGCTCTTTGTTCCTATTACTATTTAAATTTTTTGTTTTGTTTTGTTTTTATAGTACTGGGAGTTGAACCCTGGGCCTCATGCATGTTAGGCAAGTGCTCTACTACTGAGCTGCACCCCTAGTCCACTCCCTCCCTCCCTCCCTCCCTTACTTCTTTCTCCCCTCCCTCCCTCCTTCCCTCCCTCCCTCCCTTCCTTCCTTCCCACCTTTCTCTTCTTTTCCTTCCTTCCTTTCTCTTTCTTCTCTTTCTTTCTTGCAATAAAACTAGTGTTTCCCTCAGATTAATGTCAGATACAAAACTATAGATCCAGGAAGCTCACAGAATACCATGCAATATAAATTCCAGAAAAACTACACTTAGCCACATCATCTTCAAACTGAAGAAAAATGAAAATTAAAGAAAAAATTAGATGTAGGCATCAAAAAGCCTTTCCTTCCTTTCCTTTCCTTCCTTTTTCTTTTCTTTTCCTTCCTTTTCTTTCTTTTTTTTTTTTTTTTCTGTTTTCTTTTTACTTTACTTTTCCTCCCCACCCCCTTAGGTGGTACACAATAGGTGGAAGAGATGTAGTTGGGTATTTCCTTCTCCCATTATGTTGTTTTTGGGTGCTGTCTAGTTGGATCTGACTCATAGTGACCCTATGTACAACAGAATGAAACACTATCCAACACTATGCCCTGCACATTATCTTTTTATGTTTGAGCCCATTGTTGCAGCTATGTTTGTTTTCATTTGGAGTTATGCCATATCAGCAAAAGGAGGTTCCAGGGGCTTTATTCCATTCCTGTCATTAAAATCAACTCTAACTTGAGGAGGCAGCTCTTTCCCAATTGTTCCTTGAATGCTCTCCAACCTGGGGGGTTTATTTTCCGTCACTATATTTGACAGTGCTTCTCTGATATTCATAGGGTTTTCATTGGCTAATTGTTACAGGATTAGGCTGCCACATCCTTCTCCCTAGTCTGTCTTAGTCTAGAAGCTCAGCTAAAACCTGTCCACCATGGGTGACCCTGCTGGTATCTGAAATACTGGTGGCATAACTTTCAGCATCACAGCAACACGTAAGACACATGGGGGTCCATTATGTTGTTGTTGTTGTTGTTAGGTGCTATCCAGTCAGTGTCAGACTCATAGTTACACTATGTACAACGGGTGAAACACTGCTGTCAGTGCTTCTTTGCTATTCATAGGATTTTCAGTGGCAGATTGTTTTTGGGGAGTGGGTTGCTGGATCCTTCTCCCAAGCCTACAGTGTCTAGTGTTCCCAGGCGGTCTCCTATCCAAGTACTAACCAGGCCCCACCCTTCTTATCTTCTGAGATCTGATGGGATTGGATGCCACAGTGGTTTGACTGCAGGCTGCCATGGAGTTGTATCCAACTCTTTCAATGGCTGATTGTTTCGGGACTGCCTCAGGAGTGGATTGCCATGTCCTTCTCACGTTTTTGTAGTGCTAGGAATCAAACCCAGGACCTCAGAGACTGCAGAGTGGCACTCTACCAACTGAGCTAAATCCCAGCCCCAAAACTTTCCATTTGCTGTTTTCAATGGCTGATTGTTTTGGGAGTGGACTGCCATGTCCTTCTCCTGTTTTTGTGGTGCTGGGGATTGAACCCCAGGTCCTCAGAGGTTGTGGAGCAGCACTCTGCCCACTGAGCTAAACCCCCGCTCCATTATGTTAGGGTCCCATAAAATGGTTTTTCTTGAGGGCAGGTGCTGTTAAGAAGAACAGAATGCTCTAGTGTATTTTAAATGGATGTTCCTGCCCTCTCTTTGCCAAACGTGAGGGGATTTTTCTCCTGTCATTCCTGTGAAAACCTGGGAGACACCCTGGAGATAAAACTCACAAAGTATGAGGCCCTCCATGACTGGGTTCCTCTGGAGTTTTTAACTCTCATGTTTTTCCACACTGAGCCTCCAGCAAATCATTAATTATAGTGCACATTTTCTTGCCCTGGTACTGGTCCTCTGGCCATGGCTTTTGGCTCTGGTAAGTTGTGATTATCTATGTTTGCCTGCTGGTTTGTTCAATTTTGGGAACTGTGGTTGTATGTATACTGTGATGTATTTGAGAAGAATTGTTACTTTTCAGTGTGTTCAGCTTTTTATTTGTTAGGACAGAGTGACAAAGTCTAATCTCTTTACATGGAGAATCAGAAACTAGAAGTCTTGGCTGTGAATTTTAAATGCATAATGATTATTTAAGTTTTATATTCTGAATCATATTATTTTGTTCTCTGCCTTTCCAAGGTAGTAGTTGACCCCATGTAGTATTTCTGCCCATTTTAATTGGGAATAATGAGACCTGGGTGGTTTCTGATCCTGGCTTTTCTATTAATGATGTTACTTTGGGCAAATCAAAGACTAAGTTTTCTCTTCTATAAATGAAGGGTTTTGACCTAATTATAAGGCATTTATTAGCCTTAAAATTTTATATATTATGATGTTACAAAATATTTCCTGATTTTAAACACCAGTACCAGTGCCTAGGTAAACCTGTTTACTTAAGCAGATGGCCTACTATACTTCCTGGATTTAAATTTTTTTCTTAAATTTTGCAGTAGTTTTAGATTTATAAAGAGAAGTTGCAAAGATAGTGCAGGGGCTTCCTCAGTGCCCCTTGCAATTACCCCCCTTGGTAGCACCTTATATCACCAAGGTATTTTTGTTAAAACTAAAAATCTGATAATGATACATGACTATTAGTTGAACTTCAGACTTTGTTTTTCACAAGTTTTTCCATTACTGTCCTCTTCTATCTCAGAATTCAAGAACAATACCATATTTCATTGAGCTGTCTTATCTTCTTAGTCTCCTCTGCTCTGTGACAGTCTTTCCTTATTTTTCATGACCTTGACTCTCTTGAGAAGTACTGACCAGGTGTCTTTTAGAATGTCCCCAAACTTGGGTTTGTCTGATGTTTTCCTCATTTTTATACTGGCGTTGTGGGTTTGGGGCAAGAAAATCACAGTAATGAAGTGCCTTTCTTGTTACATCATATGAAGGGTAGGTGTTATCCTCTGGTGATACTCACATTCAGCATTTGGTTAAAGTGTTGGCCAGCTTTCTCTATTATGAAATTTCTCTTTCCCTCCTCTGTTTTTGGAAAGTGAGTCTGGCTGATTTCTAATAGGGGAGATGGAAAGGAATTAAGCTTCACTTTTTAGAGAAAGGAGTATCTACAGATACCTTTTAGAAAGTTTTTGTAAGGAAAATTTGTCCGTTCCCCCATTTTTAAAATGAATCATGTATTTATAGTAGTATGAACTAATGTATATCTATTTTATAGTTTGAATTAAAATCCAATATTAGTATTTTTTGTTGCTTAAACTGTTATTAGTATTTGTTTTGGTCCTTAAATTGACTATATAGTTACTATGGTTTGAATCTAAAATGTCTTCCAAAAGTCATGTGTTTGAACATTTGGTCCCTAACTGGTGGTGCTGTCCTGAGAGTTATGGAACTTGTGAGGCAGGACCTAGCTTTGCAGAAGTAGGGTTAGTGGGGGCAGGCCTTTGAAGTTTTACCTAGACCCAAGGTGCTGATTGCTCTCTGACTACTGATTGCCAAGATGTGAGGTTCTCTGCCATAGGCTCTGCCACCTGCCATGTGCCAACACATCTATGCTGCCACCATTGTTGTTGTTGTTGTTAGGTGTTGTCAAGTCTAACTCATAGCAACCCTCATAGGATTTTCAGTGGTAGATTGTTTGGGGAGTGGACTGCCACATCCTTCTCCCATTTTTGCAGTGCTGGGGACCAAACCCAGGGCCTCAGAGAGTGTAGAGTGGCACTGTACCAGCTGAGCTAAACTCCAGTCCACTGCCACCATTATGGACTGTGATCTTCTAATTGTAAGCCCCCAATAAATCATTTCTCGCATAAGTTTGTTTTGGTTGATTTCTCTGTCATAATGGTGAATAAGCTGACTCATACTGAAAATTGATACCAGAGAGTGAGGTCATTGATGTGCAGAAACTTGACCACGTTATTCTTAGGCTATTCGAACCTGTTTGTGGGAGGAATTTTTAACAGTTTAGAGATGTGGGTAAGAGATGCCCTGGAATGCTGTAGATTGTGGAGAAGTTCTTGTATTTGGAAGACCAGAACACTGCCTTCAGTGGAAATGTGGACAGGGCTCATAGGATTTCAGAGGAAAATGAGGACTCTATGGGGAACTGGACTAGAAGCAATTCATGTTATATTCTAGCAAAGATTTTGTTTGTAATTTGTCCTAAATATTTGATTGAGGCTGAATTCAAAAGTAATGGATGAATGAGGATGGCAAGATATAGTAGGTGTGGCATAATTGTTGCTTGCTGCTTTTAACCAGATATATGATGAAAAAGATAGAGAAAAAGGCAGAACAAAAGGATGTGAAAAATGTGTGGTTTAAGGGGAAAAAAGCTTGCCCAAGGTCACTAAGGGGCTGGGATTTAGCTCAGTTGGTAGAGCACTGCGCTGTAGTCTCTGAGGTCTCGAGTTCAATTCCCAGCACCACAAAAGTGGGAGAAGGGCCTGTCAATCCACTGCCAAGGCAATCCTGATACAGTCGCTATTGAAAACCCTATGAGGGTCGCTGTGAGTCGGATACCGGCTCGATGGCACATAACAACAACAAGGTCACTACAAACAGGGCTGGTTCAATCAAGGAGGCCATAATTGTTAAAGAGATAACTTTCAGTAAAGAGAAGCCTTGCACTTTTCGATAGGACAAGAGAAATCTCTTTGGGGCACAGAAGGAATTGGGCAGGCCCCTCCCATCTAAGACTTTAGAGTGTGAAACTGAAAACTGATTTGAAAGGAGAGCAGCTGAAAAGCAAATGCCTCCAGGATGCTCTACTGTTTAGGGAAATGGCTTCTCAGACCAGACATACAGAGTTCACTGCTGCAGCTGTGCTTCAAAAGGGCCCAGCTATTGCTTGAGCTAGCAGCAACCTTGGCAACATCCATGAGGAGCTGGTTTTACAGGTATGAAGAATGCAAGAGTTAAGGGGTTACAGAAGCTATCACCAAGGTTCCCAAAAATAATCTGTGAGGCCAGGCAATGTGCAAAATGCCCTTCAGAGAGCTGTGAAGGTCTGATTGAAGGTGGAGCATAAGCAGCAGTGAGAATCCCAGGAAGTTGGTTATGCCAGCAATGTGAAATGTCTGCTGAGGAAAGCTACCAGCAATGAGTGGAGCCAGCCTCTGAGGGCCCTGTGTGCTGCAAGTAGCAGGGCCATGGGTACAGAGCCACTCAAGTCCATTCAAGCCCAGATGATATCACTTGTGCCAAATGCCAGACATGGAGCTATAGTGTTTGTTTGTCTAGTGAGTTATCAATCTCGCTGTGGACCAATTGTTCCTTTCTGCGCCCCTATTTGCCCTTTTGGCATGGGAATGCTCACTTTGTGCCATTGGACATTGGAATTATGTAACCCGTTTTTGTTTTGCAGGGACTCACCACTAAATTTGGCTTGAGTCTCAGTGGAGACTTTGGACTTTGACTTTTAAACATGGTTGAGACTGGTAAGACTTTGGGGACTCTCAAAGTTGGACTGAATGCATTTTACCTTATGAGATGCTCATGACCTTTGGGGGCCAGGGGCAGAGTGTTATGCTTTAAATCTAAATTGTTCCCAAATGGTTATGTGTTGAAACATTTGGTCTGCAGGTGGTGGCACTGTCATGGAAGTTTATGGAACTTGGGATTGGGCCCTAGTTTTGTGGAAGTAGGTCACTAGGGGCAGGCCTCTGGAGGTTTTTACTGAGACTTGAGGTTCTAGTCACTCTGATTCCTGATTGCCAAGATGTGAGGTTTTCTGCCACAGGCTCTGCCACCTGCTCCCACCACACCTGCCCCACCATCATTATAGATTATGTTTCTCTAGCCATGATCCCCTAAAAAATCATTTCTCCCATAAGTTTGTTTTGGTTAGTTTCTCTGTCACAATGACAGAGCTGACTTATACAATAGTTATTTACAGCTGACCTTTATTAGACTGTAATGATATTTTCTTTATTGCACAATTTCCCCCCCTTAGAATGAATAATTGTGCCTCCCTCTCCCCTTAATCTACTATTTGTTGTTGTTGTTGTTAGGTGCCACTGAGTAGAGTCTAACTCATAGCGACCCTATGTACAATAGAATGAAATACTCTCTGACACCGTGCCATGCCCAGCACTATTGTCAGTGCTTCTCTGCTACTCATGGGGTTTTCAATGGCAGATTGTTTCAGGAGTGGATTGCCAGGTCCTTCTCCTTAGCCTGCAGCACCTGGTCTTCCCAAGTGGTCTCCCATCCAAGTACTAACCAGGTCAAACGTGCTTAGCTTCTGAGATCAAGCAGGTTCAGTTGCTGGGGTGCTATGGCTATTATTTGCTTATCATTAATCCTCTAAATTTTCCAAGACAGCAGCAAAGCTTTTCAAGTTTCAAATCTTTTTTTATTTTTCTTCTTTTTCCTCCTCCTTCTCTTTCTCCTCCTCCTCCTCCTCCTTCTCCTCCTCCTCATCTTTTCCCTCCTCCTCCTCTTCCTTCTCCTCCTCCCATTTGAATCATCCATCCTAGAGCTCTGTCTCTCACTGGGAAAGGTGATTTCTAAGACTTTCTGCATTGTTTTCATCTTAGGATCTCCCTTGATCATCATTCTTGGAATTCTCTCTCTCCTAGGAGCCCATATTTCCCCTTTAATTTTGGTTTACGCATTTGTTTTCATAATGCATGTTCTTCAGTAATCTTTAAGAAGGTTGCCTGAGAGAAACTTTTTTTAAACTTTGCATGTTTGAAAATGCCTTTAATCTATCCTCCTCTCTTGATTGCTATTTGGATAACTAAAGCATCTTAGGCTAGAAATAATTTTCTAGTAGAGTTAAAAAGGCTTTCTAGCTTCTGGTTTTGCCATTAAGAAGTCTGAAGCTGATCTTGGGAGCTTTTTTTCTCTCTCTTTTTATGTTTGATGTTCTGAAACTTCAGTTTTGCACTGTAGTGTGGATTTATTCTCATTATGATGGGTACAATGGACCCTTTCACTCTAGAAGCAAATGTTCTTTAATTCTGGGGAATTTTGTTGTATTATTTCACTCATGATTTCTTCTCCTTCACTTCTCTAGTCTCTGTTTCTCATACTGATGGTCAAGTGTTGGCTATTCTTCATCTCGTTTTTCTTCTATCTTGTCTGGAAATTTTGTTAACTTTATTTTCTTACTGTTTAATTTCATCTTTGATATTTTTAATTTCTAAGAGCTCTTGTTCTTTATGCATTTTTCTTAGCATCTTATTCATATTTTATAGGTACAATGCTTTTATTATCTGAAAATTTGTATAATAGTTTCATAATTTAAAGTTTTTGCTTTCTGCATTGTCTTTTTTTTTTTTTTTCTAGATGTTTACATGAGAGAAATTTAGTCAAGTTTGCCTTGTGGATTTAGGAAAAATTGAGTGATCTGTTTCTTTTTCAGATTTTCAACTAGTATTTCTGTTTTCATTTCCCAGAGGTAGAGTCAGTTCTCATTATTTCAAATAGTTTCATTGCGAATGCTAAAATTAGCAAATACTTCAAACACTGAATTAGCAAGTACTGAACTATTCTTCATAGGAGGAATATGGTTGGGTTCCTCTGAGCTACTGGTCACATTTTCATAACTAATCAATGCATAAGCTTATTTTATGTGTATTTTCCATATATATTTTTATATTTATATTTTGATTTATCATATATATGTATCTATATGTGTGTGCATGTGTGTGTGTGTATATATATATGTATGTATATATATATATATATAATCAACATTGAACTTATGGCCAGTCACTGTAACTTGTGCCTGAATGAGGCTTAGCTGCCCTGTATTTGCTCCATGAGGCACATCACATAGCCGTCTTATGCTTAGGAATAGTAGATAGTATTTTAGCCTTCTTAGGCTTAGGAATAGTAGGTAGTATTTTAGTGCTATGCTTGATCCCATTTGAAACAGTGGTGTCACTAACCAAAAGCACAAAAATGCAAAAACCGTGGCCCTAAATAGACCATTAAAATGATACCTGTATGGTCTGAAAGGTCAAACAAGATGGTGTATGGCCTTATTCAACCTCAGCTGGGAATGTGTGACTCAGGTGACTTAAGTTTTCTATTCTCACACATCTGTGAATGATGACAAAAGCACTATAAGTATTGATTTGGCAGTTATAAGTAAATTTTAGCAAGTAGGAAAATTCAGAAATAATGAGCCTATGAATAATGAGGGTCAAGTGTACTTACCAAGTGTCTCAAATTCTTGAACAATGTGAGATTCTGTGCCATAATTATGCTTACTTCTTGTTGATATCCCCTTTAGGCATTTTTAGATTTCAGCTTTCTCATTTTCACCAATTTATTTACCATTTGATTTACTTCTCATTTTCCAAAAATTTGTCAACATCTCTTATTTGCTGTTGTCTCTTTTCCCACTTGTTTTATTTTGTGGTTCTACACCACTACTATACTTTTACTATAATTTTTGTGGACTTTCCTGAGAGAGTGAAGGTAAATAAATGCATGGGCTCAACTGGCCAAAGAATTCTCTTTGATAAAAAACATCTTTGGTCAGGTATTATGTATATGATAGGTATCTGGTAAGTATTGGTTGAATAAAGAAGTGCTTTGTGTTTTATGCTAATATTTAGCTTTCCTAGGTACATTATAATGGAATCTTAAATATCTCATATTTATCATTTATGATATAAAAGATTATCTGTGCTTCTCTTTATTTCTGCTAATGTATACATAGTGGAACATTGCCTCAGGAATATGGAGAATAGGTTTAAAATAAAAACCATGAGGCCAGCAAGCATATCCAGTTTTAAAACATAGGTTGGATTTCTTTCCTGTTACATAATAACCTTTCTTTTGGTCTATTTATTTCCTTATGATTTTGTCAGTTAAAAAAGATTGCAAATTGAGTACTCAATGGGATCCCCCAAATGAGTTAACTTAACTCTTT
This sequence comes from Pedetes capensis, assembly GCA_007922755.1. NCBI lineage: Eukaryota > Metazoa > Chordata > Mammalia > Rodentia > Pedetidae > Pedetes > Pedetes capensis. The sequence goes on from VMDO01016042.1 coordinate 12,590, forward strand.
GATTTATAGGAAACCAAGAGTCAGGCTACGTTGGTTCAATTCTTGGCTTAATTACTTACTTTGTATAGTTTCTCAATTGTTTTGGTCTCAGTTTCTTTGCCTGTATAATAAGAATAAAGATATTGCCAATCTCAGGATTGTTGCAAAGATAAAATGAGGTATTTAATTTGAAGTTCTTAGTTCTATCTCTGACACATAAGCAAGAGCTCCAAATATTATCATGATTATTATTAGTGGCTAACCTGGGGCTTAGCCAGTTCAGTGCATTTCCATTAGACATAATTAAGAATCACAAGCCTCTTTTCAGAGTTAGGTACCATTATTTTCTTTCCTTCAGCTCCATTATTTATTGATAATGATAAGATTGCATATTTCTCTTTGTAAACTAACATTTCACCCATTAACACATTTGTAAGGACTTCCTGAATAGAAACTTTAAAATTAAGTCATTTCTTTCAGTTGTTTGTGATCCTTTCAGATGACACTTTTCCTCCAAAGTTGAGTAGTCTAATAGAAGCAGATGATTATTTATTTATTTTCAGTTACAATAATGCAATCCATTTCCCAGCATAAATGGTGAGTGCCACCCTGAGTTGGGCTGGACTTAAAAGCAAAAGAAAAGCCTCTAGACAACCAGAGAGGGAATACACATCTTTATAAGGATAAATTGAAGTGCAGATCACCCTCGTTTTCCTGACTTGCTGTAAGGGATAGAGCTGGCTTTGATGTGGATGGTCCTTTGAACCAGTAGGACATCTGTGGGATATCATCTAGCACATGAAGGTGAGTGCCAACTCATTTAGAAATTTAGTAGTAATCTAAACCATCTTTTCCTACTATGTAAAAGTCTTTTTCTGTTTTCTTCAGTGAAATTATGGGTTCCTATCACATGAATTACTACTTAGACTAGTTGTTGACAGGGAATCTACTCTTTTGGCAGGTCATATTTTGAAATGCTGGGGTTGGGGTTGGGAATCATGGGGAAAATACCTGCACATAATGGATTTATCTTTCAGGAAACTCTAAACTAGAGAAAATAAGATATAGGAGAGTTAGAGGAAAATCCTTTATATTGGAGTTGCATGGGAGGAGAGCTGAGGCTACCACATGGGAGGAGAGCTCATGGCTACCACATGGTTTTAGTTGAGCATCTAGACTTTGGAATTAGACAGACATGGGTTTATTTATGCCACTTACAAACTATTGTTTTTGAACTCTCTACAGGCTATCTCTGAGACTCAATTTCTGTATCTGTGAAGTGGATATAATAATGTCAACTGTACAGGAATTTTTAGAAGAAGATATAATTCATGTAATGTAATTAGCACTCAATAGGCTCTGACTGTCACAGCATGATTGTGTTCTTGCCAATCTTGTTTTTGTCATCTAGAATGTTTTTTGTGTGGAGGCAGTCCACATCCCAAATGGGCTTACAGACGTTAAGACTCAAGGAAGTTATCTGATAGCTCTTAATCTCATATTGGGCAAGGTATAAACTAAATAACCTCAATCAAAAAGTAAGGATATCATTACTTTTCTAGATGGAAATTGCTAATATTTGGCTATTTAATCTTATGAAAATAGCAATTTCATCTATTTTTAACTTAAAATATAATAAAATATAAACTGTAAAAATATAAAGTATGTAAATAAATATAAAATATAAATATATTTGTCATATTTACCTCAAAGGAGAGAGAGGACCTAATAAAATAATGTAAAAGTACTTTATAAACCTATGGCTATTATTTTTGCTATAGGTTCCAAGTCAAAATTCAAAAGAGAACGCCACTAGACTTCATGACACATGTCTATAATTCTATCTACTCAGGAAACAGAGGCAGAGGGATTGTGAGTTTGAGGCCAGAGGCAGCCTGTGCAATTTAGTGAGACCCTGTCTCAAAAATAAAAAATAAAAATATATAGAGGGCCTAGGAGTAGAGCTCAGTAGTAGAGCACTTGTCTAGCATACGCAAAGTCCTGGATTCAACCCCCAGTAGTGTGGATAAAATAAAAAAAGAAAAAGAGCAGGGGACCTTTCTGTTTAGATGAATATAAGTAAAACTATAAGCCAAATACTTCTAATCTGTGAGGAATTATGAGAGACCAAGTAAGATTGGGCAGCTTGTTGCCTGCTTTAAAAGTGGGGGATGGGAGTTTTAAAAATTGAGTGAAGAGAAATTAGGCACTGTGGCACACCTGTAATCCCAGCAACTCCAGAGGCTGAGGCAGGATTGCTAGTTCAAGGCCAGAGTCAGCCTGAACAATTTAGCAAGACCCTGTCTCAAAATAAAAGATAAAAAAGGTGCTAGGAGTGCAGCTCAGTGGTGGAGCACTCTGGGTTCAATCCCTTAGTACTGGGGGAAAAAAAATTGGTACCTACAGATTTAACATTGGGAGTAGAAGAAGCAGCAAGCTTCCCACCCACACTCACTCGCTCAGAATTTCTCATAGACCAGTAGAACTTGGTTTGTTGTACTGTGCCTGGCACAAGTATCAATAAGTATTAACTGAGTGACTACAGGAATGACTTAGTGAAAGAAAGTAGAGCTAGCCTTAGGAAAATCACATGATGGTACATTTTGAATTAGTACAATCAGATAAAGCTTAGCATCTAGAACATAATCTTGAGTGGAAAGTGGATTGCCACAGGGCACCCTCTGGGGCTTGTCTTTGGGGATGATTTAACTTCCTAAAATTTGCAGCATCTATTGGCAGAGGCAGTTAAAGCTGATAACCCAGGGATGCAGAATATAGCTGATGGTTCTTCTCAAGAGCTTACCACAATCTTTGGGAATTTTCTGTAGTCCAGATGTGAGGAAGATTTACCTCACTTAAGCCTCCAAGAGACTGATACGTTAAAACTTGTGAGACATAGGCTTTCTAAAGACTGGAAGGCTCACCTCCCTTGTTCAGGACTTCCCTTCCTGCTAAATTAGTAATCAGAAGAGATGTCACAAATTCTGAGCAATCAGAGAGGGAAATTTTTGGTTTTGAGGCATCTTTATCAAGGCTGTGTTGAGGTCTTGTGGCTGCCCCGTTAGCATCTATCACTCCAGTGACGGGAAATTTCAGAATTTCCTCCTGGAGAGTACTGGATAAAAATTAACTTCTGTCTTTTTAACAATCAGTGTTTACCTTCTATGCTGATCTCTCCTTTCTGCCTTCTTCTATTTAGGATGCAATTAGTTGAGTAGGTTCCCACACTAAATAGCAATGAAGATTTTCTAGATCTACCTCTCTGAAATGATACATGAGTTTCCTTGGCTGGAATTTTGTGTGAACTCAAGCTCTCATATACCCACCACAGATAGCCAGGATCACCTTTGTGAACAAATTTTACAAGCCAAACTCCTAATTGAACTTAATTCTAAGCTCCTGGAAGACACCTCACATTTGTTTGCATTTACTACCAATAAGCAGCCCTTTCTGTGGTGCTCCTCTGGTGTGACAGGGGAAAATGCAAAAGTCCCAGGAGGAGAAACAAGAATTAGAATGAGCAGCATGGTCTCAATAGCAATACTACTTGGCTTTCCACAGTAATAACTCTCTTCTCTCTTTAGGTGCTCTATGCCCTCCTTGAATGATTACAATTATAGCACTGCACTTACCATGTGATGTGTGAGGTTATGGTTCATGCTCTGTCTCTACAAGTAGATCCATGGTTTTTATCCCTTCTATGCTCAAACCCTCTGGATGAAAGTCATCAGCAATAGTAGCCCAGTTTGGCATTTGTAGTTTGAAAAAAATGCTTCTTTGTCCCTTTCCCCTCATTAGAAATCAGTGAACTAAACAACAACAAACAACAAACTCTTTGAAGTCAAGGATGGGTGCTTTTATTCAAGAGCTAACCTGTAGCTGGCCTGTAGCTGTACCACTGTGACATCCGATCCCATTAGATCTTGGAAGCTAAGCAGGGTCAGGCCTGGTTAGTACTTGGATGGGAGATTGCCTGGGAACACCAGGTGCTGTAGGGTTGGAAGAAGGACCTGACAATCCACTCCCGAAAATCAGTCTGCCATTGAAAACCCTATGAATAGCATAGAAGCACTGACAATAGTTTTGCCTGTTGTACATAGGGTCGGCACAATGAGTCAGATGCAGACTTGACAGTACCTAACAACAACTGCTATTATGTAACCAGTCTTTTATTGACAACATTTTTCTTGTAGATCCAAGTTCTCATTCTGCTTTAGTACTTTAGGCATAGTCAATTAGGTATTTCAGTTGGCTTATATATGAGAAAGTTTTATCCCTATAGCTTTCTTCAGAAATACTGCATGTGACTTTTTAAAAAATGATTTATTTTGTTGAGAACGTTTTCTCCTTTTATCTCATGATCTGTCAGATGAAAATGTAGCATCATTTATTTCTTCCTATAATGAGTTACTTCTTTTACATTCACTTCATCCTTAGATTCTCCTAGGCTCTCATCTGGGATGAGATGGGGAGCCAGCCTTCTTTTTCTTCTGATTAATCATTAAATTGCCCAAGCACTATCAAATGTCTACCATTTACCAGGCACTGCCTTGAGTACTTAGGCTTCAAAGAGGAATTAGAGAGGCTCCACTCACAAAGCTGCCTGTGTGGGGGGAAGCCAGTAGGTAAACTGGTATGCACCATTCAGTGTGACAGTGCTATATCACAGAAGGCATGTTGGGGAGGGTGGCCCAAAGGAAGGACCAACTGCTCAGTGGGAATACAGGGAGGGTGGTTAGAGCAGGCTGGCGTCTAGATGAGTCTGGGAAGGTGATTAATTTTCTAGGAATACAGATGTGTGTCAGAAAAACAAAATGTGTTAGTTTTCTTCTGCTTTTTTTACCACAGTTAGCATGACAGGCTTCTGACACCAGATGTTTGGGCATTTCTCCCTTGGCAAGCAAACAGTCAGTTCTATAGCAGTGGTTGCCAGCTGGAAGTCCCCTAATCCAGTTGGGTTCTGACAGTGTCTGCCTTAGTCATGGTCACCAGGACTCCCTCCCTGAAAGGTTAAATGCAATTTTTAAGCCCTAGGTTGTTCTGTCTGTGCTTCTGACCAACTAGCTATAAATTGTGGCTCCCATAGTCCTGTCCTTGGGTTTAATCTTGAAGAAAGCATAGACCTCTGGCGAACAGGCCTACCAGTTTATTATAAAGAATAATACAGAAACTACAGATAAAGAGACGTATAAGAATTCTGTCACTGGAACAGAGTTGTTGAAAAGAAAGACAGGAAGCAATCTGTCTCTTGACTGATGATGTTTTCAGCTCTCTCTCCAGCCTTCGGGAGTTAATTCAGGAACAATGTGGATGTGGGCACTTTGGGTGTTCCCTTTACTCTGCAAATTCAGCCTAACAGGTAGGTCAGCCTTCTATGGATCTTGTGGTTCTTATTGCATTCTTTGGACAAGAATTTTTAACTTGCAGCAAAGGGACATCTGGGCCATGGACACCCACAGATGAACAATAGGGGATTGTGCACACACTGAGTTTGTGTGTGTGTGTGCAGGTGCACACCTGCAATTGCAAGTTCATGTATACTCTTATATATGCAAATTTGGAAAGATGGTATATCATATTTTCAAAGGGAGATATGTCCAAAAATTCAAAATCACTGTTCCAGTGTTGTAGTAAGGACTTGTCTCCAAAATTCTGTGTTAGTTGCTGTGGCTTCATATAGCGCACGCGCGCACACACACGTACAAAATAAACAGTTTTCATATTATTTTCCTTAAGTTCCAAGCATATGAAGGGGAGGATGCAAAGCATTTTTCTATAGTGTTCTAACTTAACATTACAGGCCTAATATCCATACGATACCATGCTAATCTAAGATCCATTAGTTTTATCGCATCCTATGTTTAAAAAAATTAAGATCAGATAAAAATCAATATTGACTGGGCACTGGGAAGGTAGGGAAGGCATCATTCACCAGCATTTAAGTGCTTCTTCTCACATGACAATGGTCAAGGCAAGTCATATGCCTAATTTCAAAGGGTCAAGGAAATAAGCCTGCAGCCATACCACTGTGGCTGCTGATCCTGTCAGATCTCAGAAGCTAAGCAGGGTAGGGCCAGGTTAGTACTTGGATGGGACCGCTTGGGAACACCAGACGCTGTAGGATTGGGAGATGGACCTGGCAACCCACTCCCCAATCAACCATTGAAAATGCTACAAATAGCAGAGAAGCACAACAATAGTGTTTCATCTGTTGTACAGAGGGTCACTATGAGTCGGACACTGACTTGACAGTACCTAACAACAACAAGAAGGAAATAAATTCATCCTGCATGTCCAGAAAGAGGAGATGTTGATAAGTACTGGAAATACTGATGAACATTTTATCTACCACATATTTCTTCTGTAATACTATCATCAAGTGTGTTCTCTAGGACTTTTGGTGTTTCTTGCTATATGGTAAGCAGTATGGGCAAAACAGAGGAAGCTCTATAAAAACAGCCCAGATTTTGAGTGGAAAATAATTTTTGGAGCCACTTTCTTTCCTTTTTTTTTTTTTTTTTTCAGTACTCGTGCATACTTTTTGCATACGCTCTACCTCTGAGCTGCATTCCCAGTCCCTTTTTAATTTTTATCTTGAGACAGGGTCTCACTAAGTTATGCAGGCTTCCTTTGGCCTTGAACCTGTGATCCTCCTGCCTCTGCCTCCTGGCTGGGTGGGATTACAGACTTGTGCCACTGTGCCTGGCTTGGAGCCACTTTCTTTTCTGCTAATACCAGGTGACAGATCTAGTTCTGGAGACCAGATATGTAACTCCTTTTCTGGCATATAGCTTTTAATATATGTTAACCAAAGCTGCTGCTTTTACTTTAAAAATGACTTTACTGATATAAAATTAACATACCATACAATTCACCTGTTGAAAACACACAATTCAGTGGGTATTGATGTGCTCACAGAGTTGTTCAACCATCACTACAGTTTGAAAACATTTCCATCACTTAAAAAAGAAACTCTAACTATTAGTAGTCATTCACCATGACTCTTCTCCTTCCCCTACTACCTGCCCTTCCCCAGCTCCAGCCAATCACTTAACTACTTTCTGTCCTTATATATTTTCCAATTTTTGACATTTAAAAAATATTACTCCTATCTAAGCCTGCAGCTGTAGCACTGTGGCATCTGATCCTGTCAATCTTGGAAGCTAAGCAGGGTCGGGCCTTGTTAGTACTTGGATGCCTGCTTCCAAGCCTGCTGTAGGCTTGGAAGAAGGCCCCAGCAACCCACTCCCAAAAATCAATCCACCATTGAAAACCCTACGAATAGCATAGAAGCACTGACAATAGTGTTTCGCCTGTTGTAGGAAGGGTTGCTATGAGTTGGATACTGACTCAATGGCACCTAACAACAACAATAATCTAACTATAACTACATGTTCTTTGACCAGTATCGGCCTATAACCCCTTCCTTCTAACCACCCATGCTTCTGGTTACCACCATTCGACTCTCTACTTCCATGAGATCAACGTTTTTAGATTCCACATATGAGTGAGATCATGTGATAGTTATCTTTTGATGCCTTGCTTATTTCACTTAACATAATGTTCTCCACAAATGACAGAATTTCATTCTTTTTTATGGCTGAATAGTGTTCCATTGTGTATGTATGCCATTTATTCTTTAACCATTCATTTGTCAGTGGATACCTTCATTGATTCCATATCTTGGTTATTGTGAATAATGCTGCACTAAACATGGTAGTGCCTGCAACTATAGCACTGTGGCCTCTGTTCCTGTCAGAACTCAGAAGCTAAGCAGGATCGGGCCTGGTTAGTATTTGGATGGGCGACTGCCTGGGAACACCAAGTACTGTAGGCTTGGGAGAAGGACCTGGCAACCCATTCTCTCAAATCAATCCATCATTGAAAACCCAATGAATAGTAGAGAAGCACTGACAGTAGAATTTCACGTGTTGTGCACAGGGTTGCTATGAGTTGGATACCTACTCGATGGCACCTAACAAAGACAACAACAAAAAACATGGTAGTGTAGATGTCACTTTAGCATACTGATTTCATTTTATTTGGATATACATACCCATTAATGGAATTATTGAATCATATATAGTAGTTCTATTTTCAATTTTTTAAGGAACCCCCAAACTGCTTTCCATAATACTGTAATAATTTATATTTCCACTAACAATGTAGAAACACTCTTTTCTTTGTCAACACTTACTATTTTTTCCCTTTTTTAAAAATAAGAGTGAAGCATTATCACATTGTGATTTTGACTTGCATTTCCTTGATGATTAGTGATGTTCTGCTTTTTTTCATATTCTTGCTAGACATTTGTATGTCTTTTAAATGTCTATTAAGACATTTTGCTCATTAGAAAAAATGATTTTCTTGTCACTGAATTGTTTGAATTCCTTATAAATTTTTAATATTAACCTTTTGTAAAATGTGTAGTTTATAAGTATTTTCTCCCATTCTGAAGGTCATTTTTTAACTCTGTTGATTGTTTCTTTTGCTGTGAAGCTTTTTAATTTGATGTAATCCCATTTGTCTTTTTTTTTTTTTTGGTTGTTGTTGCCTTTGATTTTGAGATTATATCCAAAATATCATTGTCAGAAAGCATTTCCTTTGTTTTCATCTATTAGTTTCATAATTTCAGGTTTATATTTAAGTTTTTAACCCATTTTGAGTTGATTTTTTGGTATAGTGTAATATGAAGTTTCCATTTCATTCTTTTGCATGTGGGTATCTAGTTTCCCTAATACTATTTATTTATTTATTTATTTATTATTTTTTGTAGTACTGTGAAGTTGAGTCCAGGGCATTGAACATGCCAGACAAGTGCTCCGCCAATGAAACTATTTCTTTGTTTGTTTCTTTCTTTTTTAATTTTTTTGTTACTTTTAAAATTTCAGGACAATTTCTAAGTTGCTCAAGGTCGCTGGCCTTGAACTCAATACTCCTGCATCAGCTTCCTAAGTAGCTGGGCCTACAGGCATGTACCACAGTGCCTGGCCCTACTATCATTTTGCTGACTGTCCTTTCCCCATTGTATAGTCTTGGCCCCCTTGTTGAAGATCCTTTGACAACGCATGTTTGAGTTTATTTCGCAGCTCTCTATTCTGTTCTTTTGGTTTATATGTCTGTCTTCATGGCCATGCCTTATTGTTTTGATTACTGTAGCTTTATAATATGTTTGAAATTAAGAAGTATGAAGGTACCAGCTTTACTGTTATTTCTCAGATTGTTTTGGCAATTCAGAGTCTTTTGCCATTCCATACAAATTTTAGAATTTTTTTTTCTATTTCTGTAAAGAATGTCACTGGTATTTTGACAGACATTACACAGAATCTATAGATTGCTTTGGGAGGTGTGGATGCTTCAACAATATTAATTCTAATCCATGAACAAGGTCTATATTTTCATTTATTTGTATCTTCAATATCTTTCATCCATGTTTTAAAGTTTTCATTGTAGATATCTGTTACCTCCTGGGGTTAACCAAAGCTTCTGAAGGAGCTAAGGAGAGGCAATTAAGGAAAAACAATAGGATTCACAGAGATTTGGCAAGGGAAGATTTGGATCCATGAACATCTATTCCTACATTGATGTTTTGGTGGCTGGCTTTTGGATTCTAATTCTGCCAATTCGAGGTAGAATTAGAACGAAAAAGGAAATAAAATGAACTGTGACTATAGAGGTCATAATGAGAATAGTACAAGGCCAAGAAGGTTCTGGGAAGGCAGAAGAAGGTTTCTGGCCTCTGTATTCACTAGCTAAGGATCAATTTTGAAATCCTGCCAGGAGTTAGTATAATTGGTATTGAAGATGGAGGTTGAGATGCAGGCTACCATTGCATGAATATTTGTAGAGAACTTGGCTAAAGGACTAAGACATACCTGCATGTATATATTTGCACGGTACAGAAACACACTCCAACGCAGGCATACTACCCTTAGTGCACCTTCTTGTAGGATTTTGCATGTTCCCCAAATCAGTTGAGAAGTGTTGGGGCTGTTAATATTCTGCCTGCTGAACCAGGGACTCCCTAGGGAAAGTTTTAAGCTATGTGGGCCCCTCACAGAATGTGTTAATGGTGCAGTTTCTAATGTCCATGTAATGATGTTGTTGTTGTTGTTGTTAGGTGCCGTTGAGTCGGTATCCGACTCATAGCGACCCTGTGTACAACAGGTGAAACACTATTATCAGTGCTTCTCTGCTATTCATAGGGTTTTCAATGGCAGATTGATTTTTGGGAGGGGGTTGCCAGGTCCTTCTCCCAAGCCTACAGTATCTGGTGTTCCCTGGCAGTCTCCCATCCAAGTACTAACCAGGCCGGACCCTGCTTAGCTTCCGAGATCTGACGGGATCAGATGCCACAGGGCTACGGCTGCAGGTGTCCATGTAATAGGCACTGTTATTTTGGTTTAGGTCCAGGTAATTTTGGTTTTGTTAAACATTTGGACTTGGAGGTCAAACTTTGTCAAAGTATTCAATTCGCAGGTAGCAAAGATAGAAAGTCTTTGACTGAACTGCTGACTCATGGGTATGAATAGAGCTCATGTGAAGGATTCAGAGGAAACAGCTTCTCCGGAAGGGCTAGAAGTGTTGATATAACAGAGGTATCTAGCTCTTGCTCACTTCTTGTCACCTTCAGGGGTTCCTTTACTGATGTAGACAATGCTTATTTTATGGACCACATATGTGGATGTATATGCAAAGACTTACATCTAGAGCCCTTTTTTTAAGATCACAAAAGCCCAGATCTAAACAAAATGATGAATGCTACTCCTTCTGAAGCCCTTTATTATTGCCTTCCTGTTAAAAGGGAACACCTCTAGCAGAGTGAAAATATATACAGTATTATTCAGTTGTGTGGAGAAATAGAATATCCTTATTTTCTATGATCAAGTTGACTAGTTTCTAAGGTCTCCTCCCCACTGAAAAGTCAGGCAGAAGTGAAGAAGGGGAGGGGTTGAGTAGTCCTTAAATTTGTTAACATTAACTCACTTTCTTCTGGTTCACAGTACCTTCTGGTCAATTTAATGTCCAGAGTCCCTGCCTTTCCCCTGATCCCCTTAAGATAGTGTCTGAGTATATGAGCAGGGTTTTTGCGACTTCAGTGTCTTGGGAAGGGCTGCTGGGTCTATGGAAACAAGTCTTTGTGTTGCCCTCTCATCTTGGACCACTGATGTGCTTCAATTCCTCCTTTGCTATTGGCTTTGGGACACCTGGCTTTACCTGGGCTTTGGGGCATCATACTGGCACCTACTCTTGAAGTTCCTGCCCCAGTTGCTTGCCTGTGGTTCTGAAGTCCCTCTGTGCATGCAATCCTCTTCATCCTAATCCCAAGCCTAGTTCAATCACACAGAACTCTCCCCATTCCCACGTTGGGGCACAGGGAATTTCTCAATCTGTACATGCTGCACTCATTTGTATGAAGCTCACCTGGAGAGCCCAGGCCCACCCTCTGCCAGTTAAGACTTCTGTACCATGCTAGGGTTAATGCTGAGTAACACATGAAGCTGAGTAGCATGTGTTATATTAACACTCTGCTACATGAAGCTTCTTGACTTCAGGCTTGCCCCATTCCCCAGGCTGTGCCCTGTGAAATAAGCTACCAGCCCAGATGGTTTGTCAGACCTGTCTGCATATTTCTACTACTTTATCAAGACCACTGACTTCAGCTGGGTGCTGTGGTACATGCCTGTAATCCCAGCTACCCTAGAGGCTGAGGCAGGAGGATCACAAGTTCCAGGCCAGATGTAGCCTGCACAATTTAGCATGAGACCCTGTCTCAAAAAATAAAAAATGGGTTTTGGTGAGGCTCAGCTGTGGAGCACTTGCCTATTATGTGTGGAGCCATGGGTTCAACACCCAAGCACTACAAAAACAAACAAAAGACAAAAGCAACAACAAACCCCCCACTAACTTCTGAGCTCTTTTTTACACCTTATTTTTATTTATTTCTCTCCTCTTCTCTTTCCTTTGCTGGAAGTGATGGGCTTTTTTCAGCTTTTTGTTGAATAGAAATTTATCGAGGAAGCAGTAGAGCCTTGTTTGATATGTGAAGGTAACCTAGTAGATTGCTTTCCTCTCTCAGATACACCTTCTTCTGAAGACCCTGGTCTTATCAAACATTTAAAAAAAGTTAATCTGAGCCTTAGAGCTGAACATTGCTCTTAGTCTAAATTTGCCCTTAAATTGTTCTTAACTGTGTGTGTATATGTGTCATAAACACCATGGCTACCAGGTACAACATGTGGACTAACTTCTCAAAATAATGTTTGTAAATACAAAAATAAAATATACAGGATTACATAGAAACCCAAATATATTGAAATGAAATTATCAAAATATTAAAGATATAGATTTGTGTTACAGTGATTTTTGTTCTTTATTAACACACTAGATAAGACCTAATAATTAATTTAGACCTAATAATAATCAGGTCTAATGATTATCTTGCCTGCAGCCATAGCCCTGTGGCATCCGATCCTGTCAGATCTCGGAAGCTAAGCAGGGTCGGGCCTGGTTAGTACTTGGATGGGAGACTGCCTGGGAACACCAGGTGCTGCAGGCTTGGGAGACAGACCTGGCAACCCACTCCCAAAAGTCAATCCGCATTGAAAACCCTATGAAGAGCAGAGAAGCACTGACAATAGTGTTTCGCCTATTGTATGCAGGGTTGCTATGAGTCGGATACCAACTCGATGGCACCCAACAACAACAACAACGATGATTATCTTAATTTAGAAATAGTGACAATTTTATATTTCACATTATCTAGACCTGAAATGTGAAAATATTTGTGATTTTTTAATGATAACAATCAAAGGTAATACTATTACTGGAGTTTGTTGAGTACATTCATAAAGGAAGATAATTTCAACAATAGGTTAGTGAAAAATAAGGATGTAATTTTTTCCCATTAAAATTTATGGACACCTGAATTAAACCTAGGGACCAGTTGTGGGTCTAGATCACTGTTCTAGATGGTACTGTCTGGTTTTCCTGTTCAGTGGGAACTGCCAGGAGCAAGAAATGAAAATACAGCTGAAGATATTTTTCTAATATACAATCTTCTGGGAGAAGAAAATTATTGTTGTATAGGATTGTGGCATAGTTCAGTATTTTGTATTTTTCACTTAATCCCACATTATCTATTATCCAGTTATCCAGAGTAGTTGTATCATTTGGTGTTTTACTTAGTATTTTACTAATACTCACTATTTGCCTGCTGTTTTTAATATTTTTTGTTTCTTGAATGTTGCTTTTGAGTAAGAATGTAAAAAGTATTTTTTAAACACAGAAATCTAACTCTTTAAAGGGAATAACTGAAGAGATGAAGTTAGATTCTTCTCATGAAACTGATTAGTAAATTCTGTTACTCCTACCAACTAACCAACAGGTTCAGTTTTTGGTAGATTTTTGTTAAAATATTCAATGCTGGCAGTTGTTATTGTACATTGAAATTGTTGGGTTTATGTGATTTTATCATTATTACTTTTTTGTTTTAGCTCCACCAGCTAAGCCTGAGAACATATTTTGTGTCTTATACTATGAGAAAAATTTGACTTGCACTTGGAGTCCAGAAGAGGAAACCAGTAATACCACATACATTGTTAAGATGACTTAGTAAGTATGAGAGCTTGTGTTCCATCAGTGGGAGTAATGGGAGGAGGCAGAGGCTCCTGACTCATTGATCAGTCAAAACACTTATGAAGTAAAGTATTTCTCAGTTCCAACTTCCCAGTGATCACTACATATATCTAGTGGCTGTGGTGGCATCTTGGCTACTTGCAGCAATGCTGACAGGATCTGCAGCTGTAGACAGAGGGGATGTAGAACCATATGATGACTTTCTATTAAAGCTGCCTGATTGGTTAGAAGCATAGTGGAAAAGCTGGATTATTTATCATATTCAACTCTCTTCCTCCTCTTTCTAGAATGTATTGCACAACTGTTAATTCTTCATGGATGTAGACATAGTAAGCAGGGATATGAGCCAGAGCTGAGAGGCAGATTTACCTCAATCTTCCACTAATTTATTGTGTGACTGCTGTCAAAACAGTATTCCACTAAGGACAATGATTTCCAAAGTTTCTTCACTACCTCAAGCATCCCTTTTTATTCTCTTTTTATTAGAATAAAAAGTTTATTATTTTAAAATTATAATTCTAGCCAACAGCTAGAAGGTTTAGTATGTGCAAGGTTTTTCTTTTTGTTTGTTTGTTTGTTTCTTCTTAAATAGCTAATGAAACCCATTACTTACTTCTTGTTCCCCTAAAAATAAGAGGACATATTCTGGGAGCCATTGCAAGATGAACTTTTGTCTTTTCCATTTCAAACAGGCAGATATTGGTTCCAAATTCTTATTTTTCATGTGCTGAAAGGGAAGTCTACTTTATGTAGATAGTACAAGAAAATGAAAAGGCAAACTATTCTTTGCAGCACTGATATATCAGTGAGTATCTATGTCAGAGAGATGCTTTAAAACAGGGCTTATCAAACTTTAAAGGGCCAGATAACAAATATTCCAGGCTTAGAAGGAGATTGATCTTTGCCCAAACTACTTAACACCACTACTGTAACAAAAACTGCTGTAGACAATTTTTAACATAATAGATATGACTGTTTTCTAGTAAAATCTTTCTTATGGACACTGAAATGTGAATTTCATATAATTTTCACATACCACAAAGTAGTCTTCTTAGTATTTATTTATTTTTGGCAATTTAACAGCATAAAAATGGTTTATTTTAGCTTGTAGGCCATATAAGAACAAGAGATGGGCTATATTTGACCTGCAGGCTATAGTTTGCTCACCCTTGCTTTAGATAATAAGAATGCTAAAGGCCCAATTACCTATGATCCAAATGACTTCTCATCTTCTGAAATTTTTAGTTCTAGCTCTGATGTTGATCAGGCATTACCAGTAGGATGAAAATCTGGAAACTTTGGTAGACTTCTATTTTTCTGTTTTATAGGGATATCCTTCCCCTACAACCTCTCCCTAGAGGTTATTATTACTATCATCAACTGGACATGTAGAAGTAGAAAACCCTGGATATCCCCACACCTATATCCATGGCCACTGTGACTAGGATACTGCCTGGCACATCATAGCTGACTAGATAAATAAGTAATGCTAGAGAAGGGGTGTATTGATTGGGAGAATGAAAGACTGACCTTCAAGTTTTAGCTTTAATGTTCATTGGTCCTATGATAGTATGATAGACTAATAGCACAATTTTAAAAATGTAATATTCTCTCTGGAACTGGAGTTTAGCTCAGTTGGTAGAGTGCTGCTCTGCACTCTTTAAGGACCCAGATTCAATGACTAGCACTGCAAAAACAGAAGAAGTTCGTGGCAATCCACTGCTGAAGCAATCTTGAAACAACTAGCCACTGAAAACCCTATGAGGATCTCTAGGAGTTGGACTGACTCATGGCACCTAACAACAACAACAACAACAACAATTCATTGTTTCTTGCCAATAGGAAATGCACTGTGATGTAATTTTTAATGGGCTTGTCGGGTTTCCTGGAGATCTCTGTGGCTTGTAACATCTCAGGCAGGCGGGAAGCTGATACCTCTCCATGGCGGAGAGGGGAACTAAATTCTGAACCATACAAATCTCAAGAGAAATCCAGAGTAAAACTTAACAAATACTGCTTAATATATGTAAGTATGACAAAACTCATGTTGAATCACTTTTTCCTTCAAAGCTCTTACGGAAAAAACAGTGTGATTTGTAAAACCAACAGCTCAACAGGTGCTTCGTGCTCTTTTTTCCCTCCAACTGTAACAGTCCCAGATAACTGCAGCATTGAAGTGGAAGCTCAAAATGCAGACGGCATAATTAAATCTGATATCACACACTGGTACTTAGATTACATAGGTAAGTGTTCTTTGATACTCTTTAATACTATTACTGAATAATTACTCCTCCTTTTTTATCTTTTTAAGAGTTATCTATGGACTCAAAAGTAAAGTAAGGCCCAAGAGAATAGTAGATATGGGTTATGGATATAAAGAAAAGTCATCTCCATATGAAAAAATGAAAAAAGAGGAAAGGAGCGTGGGAGGGAGGGGGAAAGAAGGAAAAAAAGGGGAAACAAGAATAAAGAAATAAGAAACAAATAAGGAAAAAACCAGTAAGAACCAAGAGATATCTTGCTGACTACTGATTTCTTCTTGCAATTTATAACATAAATTGTACTCAAAGAGGGGGAAGTGGTTGTGAGCAATGCACAATGAAATGCATGTGTGGAAATGTCTTAATGACACCCATTAACTTGTACATTAAAAATTACCAGTAAAAATGCAAAAAATATTGTACTGAAAGCAACAAAAAGTCCTTCCCCCAATAAATCATCATTCCTCATGAAGGAAGAGAATAAAACCCTTATTTTTATTTGTTTTGCTTTTTTTTTTTTTTTTTTTTTTTGTGGTACTGAGGGCCTGAACCCAAGGCCTCATGCATACTTTGCAAATGTTCTACCTCTGAGCTGTGCCCCAGCTTGCTTGGCCTCTCGCGCTCTCTCTCTCTCTCTCTCTCTCTCTCTCTGTCTCTTTCTTCTTTTAATTTTTTGTCTTGAGATAGGGTCTTGCTAGGGTGCGCAGGCTGCCTCTGGCCTCAAATTTGTAATCTTCCTGCCTTGGCCTCCCAAGTCTCTGGAATTACAGGCCACCAGAACAAGCAAAAAGTTTATTTTTAAAAAATCTCACTAATGGCCGGGCACAGTGGCACAGACCTGTAATCCCAGCAACTCAGGAGGCAGAGGCAGGAAGATTGCAAGCTCCAGACCAGAAGCAGTCTGTGTAATTTAGCAGACCCTGTCTCAAAAACTACCAAAAAAAAGGGGGGGGGGGTGGGGGGGCAGCTCAGTTGTACGGCACTTGCAAAGCATGCAGGCATGAGGCCCTGGGTTCAACCCCCAGTACCACAAAAAAAAAAAAAAAAAAAAAAGTCTCACTAATTCTGATCTTTAAAGTTCTTAATTTCTTTTTTTGAAAGTTCATTTTCATAATGTAATTTTAAAATAACTGCTTTATTGAGCTATCATTCATAAACTCTCAAGTTCATGGTTTTAAAAGTGTACAATTCAGTGGTCTTTGTTATATTCACAAAGTTGTACAAACATGACCACTTCCTAATTCAGTAATATAATTCAAGAAACTTCATACCTATTAGTACCAAGTCTCCAATCCTTTATTTACCTTTTCCCTCAACCTTTGGCAACCACAAATCTATTTTTTTGTCTTTCTATATATGCCTATTCTGAACATTTCATATAAATGGAATCATACATATGTGGCCTTTGTGTCTGGCCTCTTCCACTTAGCATAGTGTTTTCAGGGTTTATCATGTTGTAGGGTGTATTGATACTTCATTTCTTCTTATACTTGAATAATATTCCCCGGAATGGATATGCCACTTTTTAAAAACCTATATATCAGTTAACATATATTTGGGTGTTTTTTTCCTGCTTTTTGTTTATTATGAACAATGCTGGTAGGAATATTTGTGTAAACTTGTTTATGTGGACATATATTCAGTTCTCTTAGAAATACATCCAGTGCAATTGTTGAATCATTTAACCTATATGCTTAACTTTTTAAAGGACTTCCAAACTTTATCAAAATGGCTGTACCATTTACCATTCTCTTCAGCTACTTATAAAGTTACAGTTTCTCCATTTCCTCTACATGATTTGTCATTGTCTCTATTTTTGATTATAGTCATCCTAGTGGGTGTAAGGGCTGAGTATTAGCTCAGTTGGTAGAGTGCCACTCTGTAGTCTCTGAGGTCCTGGGTTCAATTCCCAGCACCACAGAAATGGGAGAAGGACGTGGTAATTCACTCCCGAGGGAATCCTGAAACAATCAGCCATTGAAAACCCTATGAGGGTCTCTGAGTCAGACATGACTCCATGGCACCTAACAACAACAACAGTGGGTGTAAAGTGGTATATCATTGTGTTTCTGATAAGCATTTACCCAATTACTAATGGTATTGAGGGCTGGGATTTAGCTCAGTTGGTAGAGCGCTGCTCTGTAGTCTCTGAGGTCCTGAGTTTGATTCCCAGCACCGCAAAATGGGAGGACCTGGCAATCCACTCCCAAGGCAATCCGGAAACAGTCAGCCATTGAAAACACTATGAGGATCGCTATGGGTTGGACTTGACTCAACGGCACCTAACAACAACAACAACAATGATATTGAACATCATGTGTTTATTGGCTTTTATGTATTTTTGAAGAAATTGTAACTCAAATTCTTTGTCCATTTCTTACTGAGTTGTCTTTTTATTATTGCACTTTGGTTAAAAAGTTCCTATCAGATGCATTTTTTGCAAATATTCTCTCCCTTTTTGTGGGTTGTCTTTTAAACTTTTTGATGATGTCCTTTTAAAAAGAAAAAAAATGATGAAATCCATTTTATCTATTTTTTCTTTTATTGATTGTGCTTGAGGTGTTCTGTCTAAGAAACTATTACCTAACCTGAGCCCACAAAGATTTACTGCTATGTTTTCTTTTAAGGGTTTTATAGATTAGCTCCTACATTTAGATCTTTGATCCATTTTGAGTTAATTTTTAAAATAGTGTTATCCATGTTAGTCAGCTTTCCATTACCATAACAAATACCTGAGATAATTAGCTTACATAAAGAAAAAAATTATTTTGGCTCACAGTTTTGGAGGCTTCAGTTCATGTCCAGTTGGCCCCAGATCAAGGGCATGTGGCAGCACATTATGGTGAGAGTAAATGGCAGAGCAAAGCCATTCACTTCATAGCTGGAGATCAACAGAGGAGAGAGGAAGGGGCTGGTGTCCCATAATTCCCCAAATGTTCCAAGGACCTCCTACTGGGTCCTACCTCCTAAAAATTCCGTCTTCTCCACGGACTGAGGACCAAGCCTTTAATATATAGGCCTTTGAGGGTCTTTCCAGATCCAAGCTATAGGACTAGGGTTCCAACATCATTTTTTTAAACTGTGGATATCCATTTATTCCAAAATTCTTTATTGCAAAGATGATTTTTGCCCCCACTCCCATTGAGTTGTCTTGGTACACTTGTAAAAGTCACTTTATCATAAATGTAAGGTTGTTTGTTTTTGATGTCTCAGTTCTGTTCTGTTGATCTGTATTTCTGTCTTTATGCCAGTACCATACTGTCCTGATTGCTGTAGCTTTACTATAAATTTCAAAATTGGAAAAGTGAGCCCTCTAAGTTCTTTTTCAAGATTGCTTTGGTTATTGAGTCCCTTACATTTCCATAGGAATTTTAGGATCAGCTTGTCAATTTCTGCAGAGAAGTCAGGTGGGATTTTGATAGGGATATCATCATAATATATAGTCTTCCAATTCATGAACATCAGATATTTTCCATTTATAGGGCTATAATTTCTTACAATAATTTGTTATAGTTTTTGGTGTACAAGTCTTATACTTCCTTGGCTAACTTTATTCCTAAGTATGTTATTCTTTGTGTGTTATTATAAATAGAATTGCTTTCTTAATTTTATTTTCAGATTATTCACTATTAGTGTATAAAAATGCAGCTGATTTTTTGTATATTAATCTTATAATCAGTAGCTTTATTTATTGGTTCAAATAGGTTTTTTTGGTGGATTCCTTAGAATTTTCTGTATACAAGATCATATCATCTGGAAATATAGTTTCTATTGATTTCTTTTGTTTATTTGAATAAGCTATTGTTTTCCTGTTTCTTTGTGTGCCTTGTAATTTTTGTCACTGCTGTTGAAAATTGTGCTTTGAAAAAAATGACCACCTCTCCTACTCTTTTGCAGACAGGCTCTGTGCTGGAATAGTCCTCCATAGATTAGCTGAGCTTGCTCTGAGGCTAAGGATGCACTCAAGGTGAAAGCTTCCAGTCTTCTCAGGTCTTTCTGTGCATGCATCCTGCCCATGCCAGCATGGTGCTTTCTCAATTACCCTATATACACAGCTGCTTTTCGATGTTTTAGTTTCCAAAAATCTCACTCAGCTTCTGTTTAAGATCTGATATAGTCTGTTTTAGGTCCCCATCCATAATCTCTTGCTCCAAGCTTCTATAGGTCTGCAGTTTCCCTGTAGCTTTCATGACTTGTACCTGCCCTTTTCCTACCTGAGACTGAAATTAGGCAAAACAGAGACAAGTCCTTTAGTGTTCCCTCAGACAGGTTAGAATATTGTAAGTAAAGTCTAATCTACTCCCTGTAGATGGAGGAAGAGGGCTAGGAACTGGGATACCACCTCCTCCAAACCAAGACCATTGATTTATCTGAGAAGGAATGAGGAAAGAACAAATAAGATTGCTATAGAACTTCCCCCTATCATTTTAAAGGGAATTTATCTTCATTGAATGGCCTCAGCTTGGTTGGTCTAAACCTTGGGTTCCAGAGTTCCAGTAAGGTTAATTCAGCCAGATATTTTTTTTTCTTTTCTTTTTCTTTTTCTTTTCTTTTCTTTGCCTTTCCTTTCCTTTCCTTCTTTTCTTCTCTTCTCTTTTCTTTTCTTTTCTTTTCTTTTCTTTTCTTTTCTTTTCTTTTCTTTTCTTTTCCTTTCCTTCCTCTCTCCTTTCCTCTTCTTTCTTTTTCTTTTTCAGTACTGGAGGATTGAACCCAGGGCCTCACACATGCTAGGCAAGTGATCTACCACTGAGCTGCATCCTCAGCCCCATTTTTATTTTTTGAGATAGGGTCTCATGCTAATTTGCACAGGCTGCCTCTGACCTCAAACTCACAATCCTCCTGCCTCAGCCTCCCAGATTGCCAGGACCACAGATGCCCAGCTTTTCTGTTTTTTCAGTGTTTCCGTCAGGGAACAAGAAGTTGGAGCTTCCTACTCCACCATTTTGCTTATGTCACTCAGTGCACTTAGTGAGCTATTCTGTGAGCCATTTTAATCAGAGGAAAAATTAATAACATAAGGTTGCATTAATAATAGTGTTGAGTAGAGATATAATAGGGATTTGTGTTTACTCTTGACTGGAGGCACTCTAGTTAATAAGACAGAAACATTAATGTAGATACAAATGAATCTTAGCTTGACTTGTTATTAGAATTTATTTAACTTTTAAAAATTTCTTCTATAAAATGAGTATCATAAATGTTAGGGCATTAAGAGGAATCAACAAAATATTTCACCTGAAAAATACTCATCGAGTGCTTCATAAATATAAGTAATCTTTTTTTTTGTGGTACTAGAGGTTGAACCCAGGGCCTCGTGCTTGCATGTTCTGCAAGTGTTGGACCACTGAGTTGCACCCTCAGCCCATTTTTTTACTTTTTGAGACAGGGTCTCGCTAAATTATGCAGACTGCCTCTGGTCTCGAACTTGTGATGCTCCTGCCTCCGCCTCCGAAGCTGCTGGGATTATAGGCATGTGCCACCACGCCGGACTAAATATAAGTAATCTTAAGGAAATACTTAAAATGTGTTTTTAATAGCTTTACCCATAATATGGCCGCATAGATTGATGACCACTGTCTAGTCCAGGCATAAATAGCATACAGTATTTTTTGAGCAGTCACTGAGATTTGTGAATATTTTTACACAGCCAATATTTTTAATTCTGTGGTACAAGTAGAGGTTTTGCTCTCTAAAATCCCTCAGGATTACAAAGGATAAAATGATGCTATCTAATTCTATCTAGCAAAGATGTAGGGAGATGGGTATTCATATACTGTTGATGGAAACTGAAATTGGTGTAACATTTCTGAAAATCAAGAATGGCACTGTGTGGCAGCAGCCCTAAAAATGTTTATTACCCTTTTACCCACGGAGCCTATTCTAAAATATCTAAGGAAGCCATCAGAAATGTAGAGAAAGATTCAATTATGATATGGTCATTCACTTAAAAATACTTGATACCTGCTATGTGGCAGGTATTAATTTTAGACTCTGTGATCAAGAATAGATTCTGTCCTTGAGATTTAGATGATATATTGGAAACATTTTAATAGAGAATTGGTCTAGCAAATTTTCTTTATTCATTAGGTAAAATGTTATGAAACTTTTAGAAAATGTCTTGAAGAATTTTTTTTTTTTTTTTTTTTTTTTTTTGGTAGTACTGGGGGTTGAATTCAGGGCTTTGCATTTGCATGCTTTGCAAGTGCTGGACCACTGAGCTGCGCTCTCAGCCCATTTATTTTTTTTACTTTTTGAGATAGGGTCTCGCTAAGTTACGCAGACTGCCTCTGGTCTTGAACGTGGGAACCTTCTGCCTCTGCCTCCTGAGCAACTGGGATTACAGGTGTGTGCCACCGTGCCCGGCTCTAAGAATTTTTAATAGAAGGACCAATTGCATAATATTATTTAAAAAGACAAAAGCTTTATTTAGCATAATATCAATTTTGTTTAAAACGTATGTAAATACACAGAAAAAAACATGAAAAGAAATATATCAACATATGAATAAAGATGATCCCTGATAGAATTGTGGAGTATCTTAAGTTTTTCTTTGTATTTTTCTATACTTAAAAAATTTGAGCATTTGCTACTTTTATAACTGGAAAAATACATATGTTCTTTTCTTTTTAAATATCTTTTTGGTTTTTCTGAAACAGGGTCTCACTCTGTAGCCCAGGCTGGCCTTGAACTCATGATCTTCTTGCTTCACCTTCCCCAGTGCTGGGAATAAAGGTGTGCACCAGCTTAAATGTGTTTTCAGGAGAAAAATTTGGGGCTAGAATGTTTGTAGTGTGCAAGGAAAATGAGAGACACTTAATAGTGGGTATTCCTCTATCCTGGGGCCAAGGAAAAAGACGTATTAGGAGAGGGAAGTATAGATAAGAGAAACAATTTTTTTTTCTGGTGGTGTGGTCTATTTAAAATATTTTTCTCTTGTAGTTTATTCTGTAACTCATGGCTTGTTTATAATTGCATTATTATTATTATTTTTGTATGTATAGGCACTTTTTACCTCCCTTCTGCTTGGCATATGGTATGATCCATTGAATAAAAGCCTGATTTGCAGAAAACTCACAGGAATAACCCTCTTTTCATTGTGCATTCCTCTTTTGGGAGGTACACAGGGCTAGGGAGAGTGGTATTCCCTTTTCACTTCCTTGATAATGCTGTCTTTTCTAGACTTATTGTACTTTTGATTTTGGGTAGAGGTTATTAACATCTTCTCCTCTCTTTGTAAATATGAGAATTGTTTGATTTTTATTTTCAGTGAAAACTGAACCACCCCAGATTTTAAGTGTGAAACCAGTTTTGGGTATCAAACGAATGGTCCAAATAAAGTGGACAAGACGGGAACGGTTTCTGCCTACATCTTACTTTGAATACATGCTTCGATATAGTATGGTCAATAGCACTTGCTGGGTAAGTTATGCCATTGTAATATTTCTATTAGAGTACCTGAGACTCATTGACAGCTTTTATTGATCTGTAATTTTCTTTTTCACTTTCTACATTGAAACTAGGAGAGAGATAATAGTGAGTACATTATTTCCCAGTTTCCCACTTATACCTTTTAGATTGGAAATGTGTTCTATAATAGGCATTTTGGATTCCAAGCATAGTGATGTATTAAAGAATGAGAAATATGCTGGGTGTGGTGGCACATGCCTGTAATCATGGTGACTTGGGAGGCTGAGGGAGGAGGATCACAAGTTCAAGGCCAGAGGCAGCCTGTGCAATTTAGCAAAACCTTGTCTCAAAATAAAATTTGAAAAAAGGGCTGATGATGCAGACCCATGATAGAGTATTTGCAAAGTATGTTCAAGGCTGTGGGTTCAACCCTTAGGGAGAGGGAGAGGGAGGGGGAGAAAAGGAAAGAAGGAAGGAGAGAGAAAGAGAGATGGAGAGGGAGGGAGAGAGAAAGGTGGGGAGAAGGAGGGAAGAAGGGAGGGGGAGAGAGGGAGAAAGAGAGAGAGAGAAGAGAGAGAGATAGAGAGAGAGGCTGGGGAGAGAGTTTAAGAGGCAGGGAGAGAGAGGGATTTCTGTTTGCATTCTACCCTGATTGTGTCTAGTTATAGTTATGCTGGTCACCAGAGATTCTGTGGTTTGGCCATTACCTTTTTTAATTTTTCCAATCTTTTATAAAATTGTGAAGTATAACACACTTTTAGAAAAGTGAGCAAAACATACACTGCATTTAACAAATTATTATAAAGCCATCACTTGTGACTGGATGCCCTGGCACATGCCTGTAATCCAAGGCCTTAGGAGGCTGAGGCAGGAGGATCATGAGTTTGAGGCCAGAGGCAGCAACTTAGTGAGACCATTAATAATAATAATAATGATGATGATGATGATGATGATGATGATGATGCCTGCAGCCGTAACCCTGTGGCATCTGATCCCATCTGATCTTGGAAGATAAGCAGGGTCCGGCCTGGTTAGTACTTGGATGGGAGACCGCCTGGGAACACCAGGTGCTGTAGGCTTGCGAGGTGGACCCAGCAACCCACACCCAAAAATCAATCCGCCATTGAAAACCCTATGAACAGCAAAGAAGCAATGACAATAGTGTTTTGCCTATTGTATGCAGGGTTGCTATGAGTCGGATACTGACTCAATGGCACCTAACAACAACAATAACAACAACAACAACAACAATAATAAAGGAGTTGAGGGTACAGCTCAGTGGCAGAGCACTTGCCTGTCATGCGTAAGGCCTGGGGTTCAACCTCCCAGCTTCTTTTCTAAGCCAGTTCTAGAACCATTTTGTAGTTTAAGAAAACTCTAAGTATTACCAGGGAGGGGATTTAGCTCAGTTGGTAGAGCATCACTTTACAGTCTCTGAGGTCCCAAGTTCGATTCCCAGCCCCGCAAAAATGGGAGAAGGATGTGGCAATCCACTCCCAAGGCAGTCCCAAAACAATCAGCCATTGAAAACCCTATGAGGGGCCGGGTGCGCCTGTAATCCCAGCAGTTTGGGAGGCGGAGACAGGAGGATCTCAAGTTCGAGACCAGTGGCAGTCTGTGTAATTTAGTGAGACCCTGTCTCAAAAAAAGTAAAAACAATGGGTGGGGGTGCAGCTCAGTGGTCCAGCACTTGAAAAGCATGCAAGCGCGGGGCCCTGGGTTCAATCCCCAGTACAGCAAAAACAAAAACAAAACAAAACAAAACAAAACAAAAAACCTATGAGGGTTGCTATGAGTCAGACATGGCTTGACGGCACCCAACAACGACAAATATTACCAATTTGTAGTTTAGGGAATTGCTCAGTAGAGCAATCCCTAGCACAGCACAAGTTCATCCTCCTTCATACCACATGTCATGGTCTCAGTGAACCTAAGGAACTTCTGTGCTATCTGCTGGCTAGCAACCCCTGATTCCTTCTGTTTGTCACGCCCTGGAGTCACTACAGCTTCTGGGATAGGATTCAGTGAGAAAAACAAGGCAGGACCTATGTACCTCTGGAAAATTATTAAACCATGTATAATACTAAGTGAGGGCAACAAGTATAAACTACTCCAACCCTTGACATTCTGTGCCCCACCTCTTCAACAAAATCACCCATGTCTCTACTGATTTTTGCCTTCTCCTTTCCTGTGCTTGAGGTAAGATGTCCTTCCTCCTATTCTCCTAGAGGATGTGAGATGGAAGGTGGAGTGTGCAGCCAGTATGCTCTCTTTCCTTTCAGCTTTCAAACACAAACAAGTTTCTTCAGTTACAGACCCAACTGAACCCAACCCAACACATTCAACCCTTGTATCAGTGGTTCTCATTGTTGATGAAAGAAGGCACAAATCCTTAAACCTCTGAGAACCGGCTCCTATTGACCCTCCTACTTCATCATTCATCCGTGCGTGTGCTTCTCTAGTAACTCTGAGTTGTTTTTTTTTTCCTTCCATCGTGTTGTCTCAGGAGTCTGTGCCTCTGCCTAGAACATCTACCACTTTTGAACCTCTACTCCGGCCCTTTCATCTTTCACCTTTCGTCTTTCAGAACTCAGGTCTGACCTAGTCCTTCTGAGAGCCTGTGTGGGGTGCCCCTCCAACACAAGTCTTTGTCATTACACTTAACAATTAACATATTTAAACCAGCCGCTCTCCTATTAAGTTATTCTCAAATGCAGGGACATTGATTTTCATCTTTGTTTTCCTTTTGCCTGCCATGTGCCTCTGCTCAATACATGTTACTTTAACTAAACTGTGCAGAGCTAATTCTGAAATCCAACATGTCCTCATAACAAGATTCATGTTTGTATGATGTTATATGGGTTACAAAGTGCTTTCTTACACTCACACTATTGAATCATTGCAAATGAGGCATTGCTATCCTTAGTTTTATAGATTAGGAAATTGAGATTATACAGAATTTAAATGGCCTGCCCAAGATACAGAGTTTTTCAGTTACAAACATGAGCCTGGGTTTTCTGACTTCAAGTTTGTCATTTGTGGGACCATACTTCAGCAACCTCCAAACGCTTCTGTGGTCTAGGTAGTCCATCAAAAAAGATTTGCCCCCTTTTTTGATGAAACTATACGAACATCCTAGAAAGGGATCTCAAGGGTGTTTTAAGAGTTTGATTTAGGCTATGAACCAAAGCTTCTGACTCATCCCTAAAGACAAACACATTGCTTGAGTTAGTGTTTGACACAGAGCATAGATTGTTGAAAAACAAGCCTGATGGAGCTAATTAGTCGTTTTGGTAGGATTCCAGTGCCTGTGTTGGAGTGGGGAAGTTTTAGATCTAAGCCTGTACAAAGGTGAGTGCCGACAGCACCCAGACTAGACAAAAAGCCAAGGTAAAGGAGCCGTAAAAGCAAATTGCATGAAAGACTGAAAAGCTTATTTTGGTTCCTCTGAGGCTGGACAGAGCTATCCGGGCATGAGTATGATTTTGAGACTCACCAAGGAGGCCAGCCATGTGTTGAGGTAAGAGCAAATGAGAAGGAAAAGTAAGGATGACTTTAAAAAAGTATTTATTTTTCATGGTACTGGGGGGTGAACCCAGGACTTCACACATACTTTGCAATGCACTCTACCACTGGGCCCAGCCCATTTATTATTTTTCATTACATAGGCTGCCTTGGCTTCAAACTCTCAATCTTCTTGCCTCTACCTCTCAAGTTGCTGAGATTACAGGTGTGTGCCACTGTGCTGGTAAAATATGTATTTTAAAAGCCTAAAAAGTAAAATAGAGCTTTATTGGACTTCCTTACACTTGTATAGATTAGTATTGTTTTTATTTTGAATAACACATGGAGGGCACTGTGTGATTAGGTCTCTCCTAAGGGTCTCAGTTCTGTTCCAACCAGATCCCATAACTGATGATGAATTGCCCCAAGTTTTGTTCTCCACAACACTGGTCTACTGCCGTAGTATCTCCTGGAGCTGTTTAGAGGAGGATGCTCAGCCTTCCTCACTGGACTTCTGCAGTGAACTGCCATCGCCCCTGGATCCTACCTCTTTGTTCTGTGCCCATCTCACTAGTCTGGGAGTTCAGAAGGGTCTCTCTGCAGCTGAGATAGATGCTCAGCCTTCTGTCACAGACACACTTCTGCTTCTGCCCAACTTCCTTTAGGCCCAGAACCTATAATTAAGTAGTTATTTTCATAGCTGTTCCATACCTATAAAAAATATAAGCCTTCCTTCTCTTGCAAGGTTCCATGCGACTATACTAACAAAATGGGCATCCTGCTAGTGCAATTTAGTTTTATTAGTCAACTCAGTATGTTTTATAAACAATGGCTAGACATTTTTATTGTGGAAATGATGACCACATTCATAAATGAAAACTTAAATTTTTAGTTTCTGTTGGAGAGGTAGATTCAGAAGGAACTTTTAGATATTGTATAAAACAAACTCTTCATTTTACTAATGAGAAACAGACATTGACAGAAAAGAACTGCTTTCTTGACCTCTCCTCTTGCCAAAAGAGCATCAAAATAAATTTATACAACCAGGCTGTCAAGACTTTGAGCAGCTTGAGTGGTCACCCATAGATCAACAGTTTGAAATGAAAGATTGGACAAAGAGAAAGAGCCCAGTAGTAAAGAAATTTGTGTTCTGGTTCTAGATCGGCTGATCAC
Organism: Pedetes capensis; assembly: GCA_007922755.1. Lineage (NCBI taxonomy): Eukaryota > Metazoa > Chordata > Mammalia > Rodentia > Pedetidae > Pedetes > Pedetes capensis. The sequence continues at coordinate 40,552 of VMDO01016042.1, forward strand.
AAACACTGAGGTTGTCCAAATTCACTTAATCTTACTGGGTCTCATTGATGCTAAGGTCTCTGTCCCTCCATGTTCTATGAGGCCATATCTCCAGAAGGCAGAGTTAACTCTGCATTTAAATAGAGGCTGGTTGTCCTGGGTCATTGGGCTCAACCTGGCATCTTCCAGGGAAGCCTGCACCTGGCCCAGAGACAGGAATCTCTGCCCTACCAGCTTAGAGATAGGAAATGGGGAGGGAGATGGTGGTTCATGAGAGTAAATAACACCTATTTACGTACAAATTGTGCCCCAGACACATGTGGAGGTTTGTTTGTGAAAATGATATATTTTAAAATTTGAGATGCGGGGTTGCTAGTTCTAAAAAGGTAAGAGAGCACTGGGGAGTGAAGAGGAAAAGTAGAAAGATAAGATGTGCTGTCTCTATTTCAGCCCAGGGTTGTCTCTGTCTTATAGATGGAAGTCAACTTTGAGAGCAATGACCAGGTCTACAACCTCACAGGGTTGAAGGCTTTTACAGAATATGTCATAGTGCTGAGAAGTATAACCCCGTGGTCAAGTTTTTGGAGTGATTGGAGTGAAGACAAAATGGGAATTACGGAGGAAGAAGGCAAGCTGTTCCTGAAATTCCTTGTCTGCTTGCTGTGTTATAGGGCTGCCTCTGTGTAGACCTGATTGGTTTTGTCAAATGCCAGGTTTGGAACTCATGGAATCCTATAATCCCAGGTCCTGGAGAATCTGCATGTTCTCTCTCCACAGGGACTCATGGTGCCCACTGAGCCCCTGGGATTGAGCTGTGCTCATTGGATGGTGTTAGTTACATTAGCAGTTTTGTGTCACGGGGCACAGGGTCTCATCTGTAATACTCTTGTAAGGTTCTTTCACTCTACATGAAGTGATATCATACCCTTTAAAAGTATTGTGATAAGTTGAAGATAGATCTGCTAAGCTCTGAAACAATGATTAAAAATAGAAAGGTATAACTAATGAAAGAAAAAAATGTCATATCTTTAATAAGAACAAGGGGAAGAAAGAGATGAACTATGCATAGCCAAGTCCCATGCTGGTCTCTGGTATTGAGACCAACTTGAGGTCAACTTCTGTGTTCCTGGTCCATCAATTTATTCTTCTAGCTCATGCTTGAATTTCCCACGAGACCAGGTTGTTATTAACAGATATTTGACACGCAGCGTTTTGGTCAGATTCTGGAACTAATCAGATGCCTTCTGAATTCTGTATTCCCCACTGGAGATATTCTTACTTAGTCTGGACTTCCCTTTGGCAGATGTGATTTCAGAACAGGGATTCATGAAGCATCTGGGGAATTGGGCCACACAACCTCTGAGGGCCCTACTCACTCTGAGATTCTGTTTTTGTATGCCATGCCCTAGTAATATGGGAGAAAGTCACAGAAAATCCAAAATCATTATGTGCTTCAGTGCTTAACACCATGCCTGACACATGGCAAGGCCTATATAAATTTTAAAGAAATAAAAATACATATTAAAACAAATCTAGTCAAGATGTAAATATAGTTTAAACTTTTGGTTAAAATTACATACAATTGGTGCATATTGACATTTAAAGACGTCACCTCTAAGTGCCCAGTCAATACAGATATAATAGTTTACAAATATCAAACAGTACATAAATCCCACAGCAAAAATGGCCCAATGGTTATAATCTGTTGGAATAGGCAGTTAGTGTTGTCTATGTCTGAGCTGAGCCCTCCCTGTTCAAAAATTAGACTAAAGCCCATGCAATATCATTGAGCAAATGATCCCCTTCCTGTGTACACCTTCCAGCAGGCAGTTCGGTGGTTAAGTACCTTGGGTGTGATTGTGTTTTGTCCAGCTTCCCTCACCATGGCTGCCATTCCCTAATGTCAGTTTCCTCAACTTGTTCTGCTGTCAGAAATATTAACTACTTTATCTTATTTATTCGTTCAGCTAGCTTGGTTAAGATTAATTTAGCAAAAGCATTAGATGCAAATGTTCTCTGTGCCACTCGCTAATTAATACAATAAAAAGCATTTACTTATCAAGGTCAGCCCTACAGAACTTTGGCTTTTGCTTTTTGTCATATTTTTCAGGATCTCAGAGGAAATTCATGAAAATACACGCCCAATCTCCAAGCACATTGTAATTATTATTTTCTAATTCATAAACCATTTATTTCCCTATTTCACAATGAAGTATCACTTAATAAACACCACTTCATTCCTTCTAATTATTTGAACAATTCTAAATTTTCTTTTGAATTTTCAAGATATTGATTATTAGGGTTATTTACCTATAGTTAAGCATTTAATTGTCTACTTACTATATGAAATAGATATAATTTGGATTCAAATCCTGGCTTTATTACTTAAAAGCTTATAATATTGGGTAATTGCTTACTTTCGCTATGCTTCAGAAATGGGGATAGTAATATTGCTGTATCTGATTATTAAGCTGTGGGGATTAAATGAGATAAATCATGTAAAATGCTTAGTATAGTGATACTTGCTGAAAGTTAGCTATTATTATGGTTGGTCTTTGGCTAGGGTACCATTATGTGTCTGATTACTAATGGTTGTGGGGATACATCCTCAGGGGCATACGGCATCACATTGTTACTACATTAATCCAGACAATTGATGCCTTTGAATATGTGGATATTTTGGCTGACTTGGTAAAGTTAAAATTTTTTTCAAATATAAAGTTATTACTTTCCTTCCTTTCGTTAAACTGCAAATTCATTGTCATGTCACGGTCAGTGGAAAATTGACTGTAAAAATTGTAGAAGAATTACATACTAGTCAAGCAGTTGTTTTACTAAAAGCTATATCTGTTGGGAACTCTATGGTGGGAAGACTGTTTGGATCATATCTTCAGGAAATAATGACCTCAACTAAAGAAGAGAATGCACAAACTTCTTCACTATCACCATCTACTAGAATTAAATTTCTGCCCATGAGATAAATCTAAGAATTTCACTCATATTTTTAATCATGTGTCTGGAATGATTGATCTTTTAATAATCATATTATTTGGGCTTATAGCTATCCTTGCAAGAGTATGTAGGACTGGATTGTAATGATCACTTTTTCTTTAGAATTTTTTTCTTACTCATTATTATCCCTGAGTTTGACTTTCTGCATGATTGGATCAGAGAGATCCTACAAGTTAGAAACAGATGAAAGTCCCTCCAATTCTGTGGGTTACTTTGAAGGTCTAATGGCTTTTCAGCCCTGTGCCATCTCTGGAAGAAACTTTGCCTCTGCTTACTTCTCACTGGCCTGTAGACAGGTGGAAACCAGCCTGTTGCTCCCTGTCTGAGACAGTTGAGTATTGACTGTTCTGTTTTTCATTCAATAACTGGTGGGAAATAAAAAAAAAATCCTGGCGGAGCTTTTAAGATAACACCTCAGTGCAATTCAGATGAAGTCATATGTAAAGTCTAAACTGTTTCAATCACCATATAAGCAGTTTAAATGAAATTATAGTAAATCTTATCAGAAGACCCTGAGCCTAATGACTAGATTATATTACTCATACTGTGGCTTCTGCAAGAGTAATTGATGACAAAACAAATTATTGACTTAATTGACCTTTGGCGTACTCTTCTACCTTATAAGGTGGTCATTATTTGGAATTCAATAACTTCACTTTAAGTTGAAAAGATCCCGGAGGACAATCTCTCAGTGCTAAAAACAAAAACAAAAACAAAAGAAACCGGTTTAGCTCTTTGCCTTGGGGATGAGCCCCTTTTTTGTGGGCCTATTTAAAGTATCCCCAGCCACAGGACTTCCTCAAGGAAAGAATTCAGAGAAGCAACAACTGCAACTCCTCAATTAGGGACATTTCCTTTCTTCTCCAGATTATAGGCCAGTAGCCTCCTGGATAATTCGTTAGCATTCTCTGCTTTCCTCTGCTGGCTGAAGTGCATGGGTCATTTTTTAATCAGCAACTCAGCATTTGAACATTTCAGGCTCATGGCAGAGCACTGAACTATACATTGCCAGTGATCCACCTCTTGCCAAAACTTGCTTGAGATATTTGAGAGAAATAGTCTAAGCAACAAGTGAAATGTAAATTCCTTATTTTTGTTAATTTTATTCCTGTATGATTAGACCATCAGAATTCTATATACTGGACTATTTTGTCTTAGACTACATTGTTTACTGGAAAAAAGCCAAGTCAGAATTTATGTGCTTGAGTTTTATAGAAGACAACCATGAGAAATATACATGTGATATTTTTATGCTTTTGCTTACCTAGGATGGCAGACATTGGTTTTTATGTTACCTTGTGTCCTTTTTAGAGGACCCACATGATAAATTCCACTTCTGAATTCAGTGTCTATAGCTGGAAAGTAATTATCTGTTCATATGAATTTCTACATTCATTTTTATCAGGCTATGAGAAATATGCAACTTAGTATGATTTAGTTTTCTTGTACTAGGGATTGAACCCAGGCTACATTCCCAATGATTTTTCATTTTTATTACACGGTCTCACTATATAGTCCAGGATGATCTCATACTTGTAATCCTCCTGCCTCGGTCTCCTGCTGTAAGACCAGCACTAAATTTAGAGCCCAAGGAGGGATCTAGTAAAGATTATTTCCTTATGCCCTTTCTATGTATTTTTTTCTTATAAGTATTTAGTTTCATCATTTTTGGAAGCATACATGATATAAATTATATATATATATATATGCATTTATATATGTATGTATGTATGTCTTTATCAACTAAATGTGTCATTCTCAGCTTTAATATATATAGATATTATATCTTAAGAGGACATGTTATAGTCACATTTCCATCCTGATTAGAGTGATCAAGTGTGTTACAACAGGGTACTTTTATTTTGCATTCCAGTAAGTCATCAGACGTGATTTTTAAGCTTGGTTAATTCTAATTCTTCAACCACAAAATGAAGACCTATTGGCCATTGCAGGCTGCCACCTCCACTCTGCCTTACTCCTGCTGGCTCCTCAAGCATGCCCTTCTTAAGTGCATTTTTTAAACAGGTAGCCCAGCTGACTTTCCCCATCTCCTGCTGCAACTCCCTTCTGTCTGGGTTGAGTACCTCCCTCTTGTTCCTTTCAGCTCCATATGGCCTGGATCTGTGGAGAATCCTGAGACCAGCTAAGGTGGATGGAGAAAGGACAGTGCGGTTGCTATGGAAGGTGACCTCCTTCTGTATTAAATATATTTTTTCCTGTTTAAAAACCCTTGGTCTATAGCGCACTAAACACTGTGATCCTTGACATTTTACTTCCTGAATTTCCTTCCTTAATGGGCTTTCTAATCCTCAAATCTCACAAAGATTCCCCAGCACAGAAAGCTTCATAGGTCATCTTGAAGATGGACCCCACGCACTCTCTTTGGTCTGAGGCATTAACACTTGGGGCAGTTATAAAATTTAAATGCAGGAGGCACTGTGACCTTCTGGAGGAATTCACCCCTGGGCAGCCTCCACTAGAATTCAATGTAAGACTCTGCACCCCACCTCCACATCCAAGAGAAGTACTGACTGCAGCTGTCTCGCTGGTATGTCCTCGGGTCACTGCCAACACATCTGGCACATATGTCCCTTTGAGTACAGGAGAAGTGGGGTGCAAAGTCAGAGGGGACCAAATGGTCCTTTCAAGGATGTAGGAATAGGAGTGAGGAACAAGGAGAAGGCAGGGAAGAGGAGAAAGGAGGGGGTGATAAGGGAAGAAAATGGGAAAGGAACACAAAAGGAGGAGGTAAAGTTAATAAACAGGAAAGGAGAATGACAAATAGAGAAGAAAACACATGAGAAATAGGAGAGGAAAGATGGGAAGTTGGGAAAAGAAGACAAGGTAGAGAGGCTTGAGCTATCAAAACTCTTTACTGTCTCCAGAATTCTCAGAAAATATGCATTATGTGATCTCATTTTTGCTAAAGTTGAGGCAAGTTAAATCCTTTTGCAAGTGGAGAATCACAGTGGTTTGCCAAATGACATACCAACCCAATTACTTCAGGGTTGGAGTATATCCTGCCTTTGTCCCTCGCCCTTCACACCCTCCAGGCAGCAGACATGGGAAAGCACAGCCAGAAGTGTTGGGAAATCTTCACAAGATGTTGTGGTTTCTTCCACATTTATCAAGTATAAAGACAAATGATTCTGCAGACATATTTGGCAGAGGGGAGCAAACAATGACACATAGTCACATGTGGAAATAGCTACATGGTGGGTAAGGGTGAAATTAGCCAGTCTGTGAAGTAGTTGACATGGACTTCCATGCCCCTCCCCTTCTCTCTCTTCTGCCTGTGGACTAGATTTCCTTTTTCCTCAATAAGAGAGTTTTCCAAGAATTTGAGTTGGTTGAGAAAGAAAGCACTAAAAGACTAAAATTACATAGTGGTAAAGGTTATATGAGTCTATGAATATCTTGAAACCTATTGAATTATACACTATTAAACAGTGAATTTTATAGGCTGGGGATGTAGCTCAGCTTGCTTAGCATGCACACATCCCTAACACTGAAACAAACAAACAACAAAACCCAGTGAATTTCATGGGTGTGAACTATACATCAATAAACCTGTAATTTAAAAAAAGAAAATGAGTTGTCTTGAGAGAGAAAAGGATCCTAGTCCTCAGAAAGGTTATAGCTGGTTTTTTATTTCTATGGTTGGTATAAAGGAAGTGCCTGAACTAGGAATGCAGTGGACCAATTATTGTTGTTGTTTGGTGCCTTCAAGTTGGGTCCCACTCATAGCAACCCTCATAGGGTTTTCAATGGTTGATTATTTCAGGATTGCTTCAGAAATGGATTGCCATGTCCTTCTCCCATTCTTGTGGTGCTGGGGATCAAACCGAGTCCTCAGAGAGTATGGAGGAGCACTCTATTGACTGAGCTAAAATGACTTCTAAAGTCCTGTCTGACCATACCTTCATTCATTGTGCTCCATTTATGTTTGTAATGGATAATAGAAATTCCCAGGAAATACCCAGCATGCTGACTCCTAGGCAAAACATTTGGTTAGTGCCTCCTAATTCAAGGCAGAAAATAATAGTTTGGCTTGGAGCACTAGGATTCCACATTAGGTTTGTCACCAAGGTTTTGGACTGGCAGAGAAGCCTTAAATGATTTACTCATCTTTACTGGGTGCCTGTTTGGGTGTCTGGAGCAGGGAAGCTGGCTCTCTCCTCAGAGTGGGAGGTGTGGAGATAAAAGACAAGAGTAAAGGCACTTTCCACCCCTTAGAGGTTCCAGGCAAGAGATGATCCAGGGCCAGACAAGACTTGAGATTGGCTCAGATGGCTTGGCTTTAAGCTTTTATCTCTCTGCCGTGTGTGATGGGCTGAAAATGGAGTTAGCTTGCTTACACAGGGTTGGGCATCTCCTGATTTAGCCTCATGCAACTGGACTTATGTTGATATCAAAATGCCATTAAGTAGATCCCCTCTTCTTGTATTTGAAGGGTTAATATCACTGCACAGAGAATGTTATTCACCCCTGAAGGGTAATTACCTGATCATAGTTTCACATCTAATAGGTAACATTATCCCACATCCTCTATCTCCACCACTTACCTGTCTCAATGTGTTCTTCTTATTTTCTTTCTTTGCTGTTGATAATAAATTTTGTTTCCTTTGGGTTCAGAAAGCAAGAGGAACCCCAGTCCTGGAGAAAACACTTGGATACAATATATGGTACTTTCCAGAAAACAACACTGACCTCACAAAGACAATGAACACCACTGACCAGCAGCTGGAACTGCATCTGGGAAGGGAGACCTATTGGGTGTCTGTGACTTCCTATAATACTCTTGGGGAGTCTCCACAGGCTATTCTGCGGATTCCAGCTATTCAGGAGGAGGGTAAGTAGAGAGAAAACTTCTTACTTTGGTGCCTAGTCCCATCTAGTTGACCAAGAAGCAGTCCTTATGTTTTCAAGGGTAACTGTTTCTCTTAAGTCAAAATGCAAAGGGAGTGAATGAGGGCTTTTTAGGTTTTAGTGGGGAAAACAGAATCTGCTGTTAACTAACAAGCCCATTGAAATAAAATTCCTTTGGAATTTGTTTCGGGATTGCCTTGGGAGTGGATTGCCAGGCCCTTCTCCCATTTTTGTGGTGCTGGGAATTGAACTCGGGACCTCAGAGACTGCAGCGCAGTGCTCTGCCAACTGAGCTAAATCCCAGCCCAGGTATGGCTTAGCAATAGTTAAAATACTGTAAAATATGTTTGAACTAAAACTATGCTCAAGTCACTTGTGTGGTGAGTTAGCCTGATGAGCAGATAGAAATATGTCAGGGCAGGGTTCAGGCTGAGCCAGGACAAGGGAAGCAGCCCCTGAGAGTGGTGTTTGATAGACCCAGAGTGGCTGTCCTCATGTATATCACAAGTTATTTGAGGTGTTTGTGGTTAAGCTTCTTCCCTGCTTTTCCAGGGATGATCTGTTTCCTTCCACCCGTTATGATGTATTGTATTTGAAGTGCACGAAAAGTTCTTGTTGAATGATGGAAGGAGCTGGCAATTAGCCTATATTCAATTGGATGATGATTTGGAAACTTCTCTTTAAGCATCCCGTAAGCAAGAGGACAGGCTTTCCTCTTTTATGGTTGACTGATGGCTTTGTGGACTCT
>VMDO01016043.1:0-49143 GCA_007922755.1 Pedetes capensis
TTTTTTTTTTTTTTTTTTTTTTTTTTTTTTTTTTTTTTTTTTTTTTTTTTTTTTTTTTTTGCCATTTGTACTCCATTTGAGAACTGTCTGTTCAGTTCCATTGCCCACTTATTTATTGGGCTACTTGTTTTGGTGTTTGATTTCTTAAATTCTTTGTGTATTCTAGAAATTAGTCCTCTGTCAGATGTGTAGGATGCAAAGATTTTCTCCCATTCTATAGGCTTTCCTTTTACTCTGTTGTTTGTTTCCATTGCTGTATAGAAGGTTTTTAGTTTATGTAATCTCATTTGTCGATTGTTGGTGCGGTTTCCTGGGCAATTGGAGTCTTGTTAAGGAAATACTTGTCTATGCCTATGTGTTGAAGTATATTCCCTATGTTTTCGTCTAGTAGTTTTAAAGTTTCTGGCCTTATGTTGAGGTTTCTTATCCATTTTGAATTGACTCTCATACAAACTGAGAGATATGAGTCTATTTTCAGTTTTTTGCAAATGGATATCCCATTTTCCCAGCACCATTTGTTGAAGAGGCTATCTGTTCTCCGCTGAATGTCCTTGGCCCTTTTGTTAAAATTCAGGTAGTTGTAGTTGTGTCGGTGTATCTCTGAGTCCTCAGTTCTATTCCATCGATCTTCAAACCTATTTTTGTGCCAATATCCAGCTGTTTTTTGTCACTATGGCCCTATCGTGTAGTTTGAAGACAGATCTCGTGACACTTCCTGCCCCATTTTTGCAGTTTAGGATTCTTTGGGCTACACGTGGTCTTTTGTGCTTCCATAGGCTTGTTTTTTCTATTTCTGCAAAGTCTATCATTGGAATTTTGATGAGGGTTGCATTCAGTCTATAAATTGCTTTTGGTAGTATAGCAATTTTCACAATATTAATTCTCCCCATCCATATGCAAGGGAGATCTTTCTACTTTCTAGTATGCTCTGCTATTACTTTCTTTAATGTTTTGAAGTTTTCCTTGTAGAAGTATTCGTGGTCTTTGGTTAGATTGGTTCCTAAATACTTAATTTTTTTGTGGGCTGTTGTAAATGGAATTGTTACCTTGATTCCCTTCTCTTTCTGTTCACTATTGATGTAATGGAAGTCTACTAATTTTTGAGGGCTAATTTTGTATCCTGCTACTTTGCTCAAGGAGCTAATTAGCTCTAAGAGTTTTCTAGTGGAATTATTGGGGTACTTTAGGTAAAGGATCATGTTGTCAGTGACTAAGGATAATTTAACCTCTTCTCTGGCTATTTGTAACTTTTTGATTTCTTTCTCTTGCCTGATTGCTCTGGCCAGGACTTCAATCACAGTATTGAGTAAGAGAGGAAAGAGTGGACATCCTTGTCTTATTTCTGATTTTAAAGGAAATGGTTTCATTTTTTCCCCATTTAGTATGATGTTGGCTATAGGCTTATTATAAATGGCCTTTATGATGTTGAGATAAGTTCCTACTATGCACAATTTCGTCAGGACTTTAACAATGACAGGGTGGTGCACGTTGTCAAAGGCCGTCACAGCATCAATTGATATCATCATGTGATTTCTGTCTGTGAGTGTCTTGATATGTTGAATTACACTAATTGTATGTTGAGCCTGCCTTGTATCTGTGGACCACTTGATCATGGTGTGTGACCATTTTTATGTAATGATGTAATTGGTTTGCAAGAATCTTATTGCAGATTTTTGCCTCAATGTTCACTAGGGAAATTGATCTCCATTTCTCTTTTTTTGAAGTGTCCTCATCTGGTTTTGGTATCAGAGTAAGATTTGCTTCATAGAATGAGTTTGGAAGTATATCTTCCTTTTCTATTTTATGTAATACTTTGAGGAGAGTAGGTATTAATTCTTTTCTGAAGAATTTGATAGAATGTGAACCCATCAGGCATTTGGCTTTTCTTTTTTGGTATGATTTTTATTACTGTCTCTAATTTGGCGAATATAATGAGTCTGTTTAATTTATTTGTGTCCTCTGGGGTTAGTTTTGGTAACACATATACTTTAAGGAATTTATCCATTTCTTCTATATTTTCATTTATTTGAGAGTAAAATTTCTCAATGTAGTCTCTGATGATCTTCTGGATTTCATAGGTGTCTGTTTTTACCTCCACATTATCATCTCTGATTTTTTGTTTTTGGGTCTTTTCTCTCTGCCTTTTGGTGAGCCTAGCTAAGGGAGTTTTAATCTTGTTGACCTTTATGATGAATGAGCTCTTGGTTTCATTAATTCTTTGTATTGTCTTTTAAATTTCTAATTCAATAATATCTGCTTTCATCTTGATAATTTCTTTCTGTGTACCCCTTTTGGTGTTGGCTTGTTATTGTCCTCATAGTGTTTTAAGGTATGTCATTAAGTTATTCTACTGGCCTTTTGTAATTTATTAATAAAGGCACTCATGGCTGTGAACTTCCCTCTTAGAACTGCTTTTGCGGTGTCCCCTAAATTTTAGTATATGTTTCCATCCTCATTTGATTGCAAGAATTTTTAAATTTCCTCTCTGATTTCTTTAATGACCATTGTTCATTCAGAAATATGCTGTTTAGTCTCCATGTGTTTTTAACATTTCTGAATTTTTTTTGTCTTTGAGTTCTAGTTTTATTCCACTGCAATTGGATAAGGCACAGAGGTTCTTTCTTTCTTTCTGTCTGTCTGTCTGTCTATCTTTCCTTCCTTCTTTTTTTCTTCTTTTTTTCCTTTTTTTTTAATCTATTGAGGCCATTTTGTGGACTAAAATGTGGTCTATTTGAGAAAATGTTCCATGTGATACCAAGAAGAATGTATATTCCACATCTGATGGATGGAATATTCTGTAGACATCTGTAAATTCTAGTTGGTCCATGGTGCTGTTTAAGTCCATTGTTACTCTGCTAATTTCTTGCTTTGAGGACCTGTCTTTTGAAGAAAGTGAGGTATTAAAATATCCCATAATTATTGTCTGGCCGAATGTGTTCTTTCATCTCCAATAAAATTTGTTTTATGAAATTAGGTCGACCTATATTTGGTGGGGCTGGGATTTAGTTCCATTGGTAGAGTGCTGCATTGCAGTCTCTGAGGTCCTGAGTTCAATTCCCAGCACTGCAAAAATGGGAGAAGGACCTGACAATCCACTCCCAAGGCAATCCCAAAACAGGCAGCCATTGAAAACCCTATGAGGGTCACTATGAGTCGGATACCGACTTGACAGCAGCTAACAACAACAACATATGTTTAGTTTCTTGCTTTTTAGCCTTTAATTTTTCAAATGTTTATGGTCTTTATGGATGAGGTGATTCTCTTGAATTCCACATATTGAGGGTTTTTGTTTTTTAATCCAGTTGGCCAGTTGGTACCTCTTGATTTGTGAGTTGAGATCATTTACATTTAGGGTAGGGTATGGGTTTAGCTCACTTGGTAGAGTGCTGCTCTATGCTCTCAGAGACCCTGGATTAGATCCCTAACACCACAAAAATGGGAGGAGGACTTGTCAGCCCACTCCCAAAACAACCCTGAAACAATCTGCCATGGAAGCCCTACAAATAGCAGAGAGGCACTGATACAGTGCCAGCTATGGCACTATGTCAGGGAGTGTTTTGTTCTGTTTTACATAGGATTACTATGAGTTGGACCCAATTTGATGGCATCTAACAGTAACAACAATAACATTTAGGATAATTATTGAGAGGAGCTTGTTGTTATGCATCATTTTGGTGTTTGTTTCTATTTTTGATTCATATTTAGCCTAATGTATTCATGAATTCCCCTCATATCTTTTATTCATTCCTTTGATCTTGCATTTGAAGTTGTCTTACTACTCCCATATGTAGTATTTCATCAAGGATCTTCTGTAATGCTGGCTTGATGGTCACAAATCACTTAAAGTTGTCAATATCATGGATTGTCTTAAACTGTCCATCTACTTCAATAGATAGCTTTGCTGGGTAAAGTAATCTTGGTTGGCAGTTATTCTCTTTCAGGACTTTAATGGTGTCTTACTTTGCTTTCCTTGCCTTTAAAGTTGTTGCTAAGAAGTCAACTGTTAATCTGATGGGTTTGCCTTTGTGAGTTGGCATTCCTCTATTGCATCTTTTAAAATAGTTTTTTTTTCTATTTAGATTTAGCATTCCAATTATAATGTGTCATGTAGAGAATCTGTTCTGGTCTACTGTATTTGGAGTTCTGGATGCTTCAGTTATCTATTAGAAATAGATAATTTATAGATAATAGATATAGATAATAGATATAGAAATAGATAATAGATATCTAGAAATAGATAATTATCTATTTCTTTCCTTAGTTTTGGGAACTTTCTAGCTGCTATTTCATTGAAAAGAATTCCTAATCCCCTCGTGTTATGTTTAGCTCTTTCATGAACCCCCTGAATTCCTAGGTTGCATGTTTTCATTTTATCAAGGACCTCTTGAAACTCTTGAAAGTATTAATCATACTGTCTCATTTTTCTATCTTTTTTGATATCTGAATAGATAAAATCTTCAAATTTATTTTCAATATCAGAAATCCTGTTTTTGGCTTTGTTCAGTCTGGATACTGAGGATTGTACTGTAATATTAAGTTGATTAACTTTGCTTTGTAATTTTAACATTTCTGTTTGATTCTTCTTCAGGATGTTGATTTTTTTTGCTGAATTTTTCTTCTTAGATACATTTTTATCTAGTGTTTCAATTGCTCTCATTGAGTTGTCCTCGAGATATTTCAATATATTTATAAGAAGACTCCTAAATTCACTTCCTGACATCCTATGAATTTAGTTACTTTCCAATAATCTATTGAAAGACTTTGGTCCATTGTGGTTTCCCATCCAAACTGTTTCATGTTTCATGTATCCTTATCTTGAGATTTTCCCATTGCTTGTCTGAGAGCAAGATCTAGCCAATGCAAGGGTGTAAGAAGCCCTATTTTAGTTTTGACACATAAATTTGGGAGATGTTGTTTGACTAGTATAGCCTAAACCATTGTAACCTGAGATCAAAACCACACCATGAAGAAGCAAAAAGCCAATTAAAAGAGTCTTTATCAAGCTGGCAGCCATGGAGGTCTAATGTCTCTCTAAAACTTGTGGCCCTGAGGGACAGTTGTGGGGGTTTTATAAAGGCAAAAACCACATCCTATGGGATAGGCTTTAGGTTTAGGGGCTTTTCCAAGTTTTTGACATGAGTCGCTTTGGGCATTGGAAGGGGTAAGGGTTTGGTATAGAAGCTAGGATAAGCAGTTAAAAGTTAGCATTAACATATGACTTAAGGTATAAACAAATCACATTCCTCACCTAACCTATGCAATTGATAAGTACAGAAGCAGAACAGGCATTTAAAAATTTCCATTCTCACTAGAGTCATATCTAGGATTGTGTCAGTCCTGTTCACTCAGTGACCCTTCACAAAACCAGCTACTTACTGGAAATTATGGTTAGTGAGATTGGTGGCAAAAAGTTTCAAATTTTATGGACATGGAGGGAGAAGTAAAATGGTGTGGGGGAAGCTAGCACGAGACCATCAGAGTTAAGCAACTCTTCAGAGGCCTACACAAAATTCTATCATCATCATCAGCAGCAGCAGCAGCACCATCACCATCATCATCATCATCATCACCACCATCATCAAACAGATGAACACAGTTAAGAAAAAACCCAGGACCCATCCACCCATACAGAAAAACTAAAAGAAACTCATAACCTCAAATCACTTTGACTCACAGTGATTAATTCAGATTATGTGGCAGTCCATTCCTTGAGATTTCTGCCTTCTTTCTGGAAGTTGTCAAACAGCTGTTCCAGACCTTCTTTCCCATCACCATGCAGCTCAGATCTCAGAGACAGTGCATGCCATCCAGATCCCACTATCTGTTCTTGAGGTGCTCCAGTTTTGGTCCCTCTGACTCACAAATTGTCAGGCTCCTCACCAGATACCATAGGGTAGTGCCCTGGATGGCCACTCCCTCTGCAGCCTATAAAGCTGGGCTAGGTTTGTCTATTACCCTTGCTGTGGTTTTCCTACCAAGCACTGGCCTGGACCAGTCCCCTTTGGGACCTGTTCAGTGCCCCAGCAGAAAACACTCCTCCTAGAGGCTGCAAGTTGTTCCAGTGCTTCTGGTAGCCTCCAACATCTCCTAGCAGCTGGCAACTCACCTCCAGGTTTGTTTAATTAGATATGCCCAATTCAGATATGCCCAATCCACTGGGAACTTTTCAGTTTATATTATCTATAGGCTCCTTTTGCTTTGCAGGGTTTCTCACAACTTGGCTCTGGGATTGTTTACACAAATGGGCAGTGTCCTGTGATCCTTTTGGTGGTAACTCCTTAACTGCCTCGGGCTGCTGGGAGGGACAGGGAAATGGTGACCCTTTGTCTCCTTATGCTCACTTACACAGTATTGCTACTGCCCCATAGACTTCGGCTGTAAGATCCTGCAGCCCCTGTTTCAAGGGTCAGACTCAACTTTTTGCTATTTTTCTCAGCCTTTCAGGTGTGCCCCAGTTACCTGTGGGGGTGTATGTATTTCTCTGTTGGGGCAGGCTCAGTCAGAATCCCAGTCTTGTTCCCCATGGTGTCTTTCACTGGAAGTTCACTTGCATATTGGCTGCTAGTGTCTGGTCCGTGAATTGTTGTTGTTGTTAGGTGCCCTCGAGTCAGTATCCAACTCATAGCGACCCTCATAGGGTTTTCAATGGCAACTGTTTCAGGGTTGCCTTGGGAGTGGATTGCCAGGTCCTTCTCCCATTTTTTGTGGTGCTGGGAATTGAACTCGGGACCTCAGAGACTGCAACGCAGTGCTCTACCAACTGAGCTAAATCCCAGCCCAGTCCGTGAATTAGCTCCCAATAAATTGTGGTGAGGTCTTTCCTTCACGTATGTCAGGCTCCATGCCACAACTCTTCTGCGTGGATAAAGTTTCTCCACATACACTCATCACTGCCTGCCTGGAGTGAGTGCCTCTAAGGGGGCACCCTGCTGGTTCCACTTCTCCAACCTAAAAGTTCACTGTCTTTGATCTGATGTCATAGCACATTTCATTTTCCAATAATTTAAGGCAATCTACTACTGAATCTCCATTCTGACCTTATATACTTATATAGCATATATATATATGTATTATATATTTATTATATATATACTATATCTCTATATACATAGAAACCTTATATACTATTTGTCCACTCTTTATTCTTCTCCAGTTTTAAAGCTAGTTGCTTTCTGGCCACCATCTTAACCCCATCTACTATAATTTTTTTTTAACCATACAAGGGTTGAAAGAAGTATACAATACAAATCCATTTGTCCACTTCCTAGATTCTGCAGTTAACATCTTGGTATATTTGCATTGTATATATATAAAATTGTGTATATACATTGTGTATATGTAAAATCTCCATCCTACCTGTAGCCATTCATCAATTCATTTATTTTTTGATGTCAAAATTTGCAGACTTTCCCCATAAGTGCTTCCAGACATACATCATTAACTAATGTTTGATATTTGTTTACTACATTGAAAAAAATACTACTCAGGCTGAATATATATTTTATATTTGGAGTTTGATACATGGAGTAATTAAAGTTGGCAGAATGATTTTTTAACCAAGGATGGCTCTTATGAGCAGATAGCATTTGAACCAGGAATTTGTGAGCCTGTATGGAAGTTTTGATTATCATAACAAACAGAGATCATCTTTATAATAGCTCTTCTCAGCAAAGTTTATTTAGAATCAGTGGGAAAGTCAGGTAAATCCCAGGAGTCTGAAGTCTCAAGGTGAAGGCTGATTATAATGGAAACTCTCTAGATTGTGATGAATCATACAGCTTTCCCAGAAAAGGTTAAAGGAATATTGATGTAGTCAGAGACTACTTCAGTGGTTTTAAAATTCTCAGTTTTTTGACCTATGCTGCCATGAGGTTATGAAATGCATATCCTCTCCATCCCTTAACAAACCAGTTTTCTAAATCATTAAAGTAGTGTATTTAGACAACTGTCTTACTTCATCAAACAATTTGCCTGTACAAGCAATGTCATGTAATTCTAACTATTGTTGCCTGGAAAGCTACATAACTTATAAAATATTCCTATCATGTTAACTCTCTACTAATGTTTATACAAATGGAGGGAAAAGCATATCATTACTTTGATATACTTTGATGATAACATGGTAGATTATTGAAAAACTGATTATATAGTACCCAATGATCCCAACCTACTACATCGTCATTGTTTTCCCTTCTTCCTATTGGTCTTTTTCTCATGTTGGGAGAAGGAATGGGTTCTATCTTGAGTCATGATTATGGAGTTGTTTTTACTTTTCTTTCATCTTGGAAGGGAAAAATCTCAAGAGCAGCTGAGGGAATTGAAATAGTATGAAAAGCTTGCTATTACCAAGATTTAGCCAAGAACCAGATGAAAATTGATTCGATTTGTTTTTCATCTATGAAATTTTATCCTTGGCAGCTTGAGGTATGTTGCATTGCAAGCGAATAAATCCTGCCTGATCTTTCAAATCTGTAAATGCCTACATAGGCTCTAACACAGAGCCTGCCCAAAAGACATAGACTTAGACTTCTTCAACATGAAGAAAGTAACCAATTTCAAATTAACACAAGGGTAAATAGATGCTGCAAGGTGTACTTTCAAAATTCTTTCGTGTCCATTCTGCTTTCATACTTTCCTTGAAAAAAATGGGGAGAAATTCACCTTGGAGAGGAAGATATAGGAGAGAAAGGATAAATACTGTTACCTAGCCCTTCACTGTCCTTTCCAGAGCAATACTGGAGTCATTACATATAGGATTTTGGTAACACAAAAATTCTGAGTCATGGAGTCCCCAGAACCTGGGAAGTCCACAATTCAGTAGCTAGTGCAGAGAAAAGAGGCTCACTAGTGTACTCCTTCCCCCCACTAGAAATTTACATTCTTAAGGACCCATCCTTTCACTGAAAGTGTCAGCCAGCCAATAATAACATCTAGATGGAATCTAGAGATTTGTCACACCATAATTTGAAAATATCAGTTTCTTTAAGGGACAAGTTTGTATTGTCAATGCCTGAAACAGGCCTGGTATATAGGAAAAACAGCATAGAGACAGCAACTGATTTTTAGTGTCAGTTTCGGGGAAACAAGAGGGAGTAGTGTGAAATTCGGAGACCTAGCTAAAGTGAGCAACTGCAGTTGGCTCCAGTTGTTTAATGCCTTATGGACATGGATACTCAGTGTTGCAGATTTTCCTAGTTTTCAAGAGAACTTGGAACTTTGGATTTAGTATGGAATTACTTTTTTTTAAATCCGATGTATCACCAGGAATTATAATCTCTGCTTTTATTTTAATGAACACAAAGCATCTGAGAAGTCCACATTTCAGTGGCTAGTGCAGAGAGCTGCCTTGTTTCCATTTGGTGACACAATGTGTATCACAGAACCAGGTGTCAATATACGGGTAAGTGTAACTAATTACCACTGTTACCTAGAACCAGGAGATATCCACTGCAATTCTCTTTTCTTTTTCTTGAAAGACCAAAGACTGTAACTGAAAATTTTGTTTAAACATTTACTGAATATAAACATCATTTATCCTTTTTCACAGCAAGATTGTTAGTTTCAAATTAGCTGGACTTTTAGGACTGTGAATAGACATGAAATTAAAAATGATCCTATATGTCAAACTCAGAAAATATCATGCAACACACACACACACACACACACACACACACACACACACACCAGTAATAGACCTCTGGTATGGCCAACAAATTTACTGTGCTTTTAAAAGTCACATAAATGATTTGAAAAGAGCACACAATAGAACAATATCACTGCTTCCTTTCAAGTCAGGGCAAATTACTACACTACAACAATGTAGTTCTTCTCATGGAGGATTCCAGGATGGGATGAATATTACAAAGGACAGGATATTTTCACTAGGTTAGGTCAGTCAGATTTTACTCCTCAACTATGTATCTCTGAAAAGACTGCTTAGGAAAGCTGAGGGTTTATTCCTCCTTTTTTCCCATTTACCAATTAGTAATTAATAACAACAAAAAATTCTTGGACAAATTTTATAACAGTTAATAAGAAATAGGTAGAAACTCTTTTTGATTCATCACTTGAGAAACCTGTATCTTCTCTACGTCATTGTTCTGATTATGCCATTGGTCACGTAGACTCATCCCTAAATGAAAAGCTGTTACTAATTTAGGAGATGGTTGCCTCTGGACACACATCAATTTATACTCCTCATAATCATCAAGTTACTGTCCCTTCCCTACACGTTAGCACAAAGGCACACACCACAAACCTGGTACTAGAGACCACATTTGCTTTACAGTTTTTAAAAAGTAATGTGTAACCATTATCAGTGTAGTATTTTGTTTCAGATTCCATATTGGGGAGAGGGAATTCTTACAATTCAGCATATTGGAAAGTTTGGACAGGTCTACCAGAAATGTCTAAGAAAGCCCTGCAATGTGACATACACAATGATGAACTTTCTACTTTCAAGAGATGATATCCAGAAGAAGGCTGTGCATTTTCAGGGTAGGAATGAGCACAGTTTAAAATCACCTGGAGTAAAATCTTTTCATAGAGCAAAAGGCAGAGTTTTGTTTTCCTTTGCTCCTTTTAGTGTTACAGTATAGTCAGAAAAAGAGCACTTATCTGTGCATGGACACATCTATACAGCTGAAAAGGAACATTTCAGATTTTATAGAAAATCTACCATAAAAACAAGGTCTTTGTATTTTCATCCATCTACTCAGTAGTTCACCCACTGTCTGCTTCTAAAGTAGCAAGCTGTAATCCAAGGTCCAAAAACTCATGCTGCCAATACCTGTACCTTTTTAAAATTCAGATGAATTAAATCCCTGTGCTAGTTTATATGAATGGAGGAAGCTAAGTTGCCTATTATATGAGCTCGCAAATTAGGCTTACTTGGGATAAAAAGCCAGATCTCCTCTCTCTAGCTCAGTATGTTATGCAGAAAAATATATTGCCTTCCCATTTCCAATTGAATTTCATATCTGACAGAAGGATTATTTTTCACAGACTTCAAAGAACCAAATGCTAGACCCATGTTTCTCATTCTAAAATGTTTCTAGGACTTTCCATATTATAGTTGAAGTAAAATAATGCTAATTACATTTTTGGGAAAATGCAACATTTTCCCTCTGCAATGCTCACTATTGAGTTGAGATAGCTAGAGAAAAAGGCAATACAAATTTCTAGTGAGAATTATAGGACTGAAGACTGAGCAGCTGCAGAAAACCTGTTTTAAAAAAGCAGATCCCTCTCAGGAGCCCTGTAGGTGTTTTCCAGGTTTATGCTGTTCCTGATTGCTCATTGCACTCTATAAAGGCTTTCAGCTCTTCGTTTTTTCTAATGACAGGACACAATCTAACTTAAACAATCCTTTCTAAGAAGAAATGTGAAGGTCAAATACTTTAATGTTGAATTTTAGGCAGCTCATAGCCCAGTGAAGAAATATCAAAGCAGGATTTTGCTTTTGGAGAGTTGAATGTACAAAACAGAATGATTTTCTCTGACAGCGTCAGGCAGACAGGGTTTGTCCAACTGGTGCAAAATGAGTTGTCTGTGATGAACTGCAAGCTAGGATGGGAATCAGCAGAAAACTGAAGGTGAGAAAAACTCAGTGTCCTGGCTTCTGTCACCATAGAGATGGGATGCTGAAGAGGGTAGCAGACCTCCCAAAGTGTACAGGACCTGCTCACTTGCAGGTGGGAAGTGACATTTGGAGGCTGGAAAGAGAAGTAGCCATTCTTCCTGGTGACCATTTTGACACAGACAGGGATTCAATTTAAAAGAAAGGATCAAACTAAGCTATTCTGGGATATGGTGTGCATATGATCCTGTATGTGCAAGAACCAGAGCATGTGGTTCTGAGGCCAGTACAGGGAAATGAGGTGAGCTTCACTGAATTTGTAGTTCTGGAGAGGATTAGTATTGGCTTCCACTGGCCAGTTGCTAAAAGTTACTATAGTGGGTTGAACTGCGTCTCCCAAAAAGATATGGCCAGTTCTGACAATTGACATCTGTGACTATGACCTCACACTTAGAAATTGTCTTTGCAGATGTAATTAGTTTAAGGATGTCAAGATAAGATCATTCTGGATTTTGAGTGAGCTCTAAATCTAATGAAGGATGTCCTTATAAAAGAGAGGATATTTGACATGAATAGACACAAACACAAAAGGTCCTTTTCCCCTCTATTAGTAAATGATGATGGGATACAGAGTAATACAGTATTGACTTTTTCCATTATGCACCCTTTGCATCACTTCTAGCAACACTTTCATCAACCCACAAAGTTTATGGAGCCTTGTGGCTAGTATGTAGTAAAACTCTGATGCTTATTTGGGTTATATTTTCCTATTTTTCTAATATACTCATGAAGTTGTACTGTTTTCATTGAGATTGGCCTCTCCCTCTTCATCCCTCCACAGTGACCCTCCTCCCCATCTCATCTTCTCCAATCTTTGCTTCTCTCTGCAGGTTCCCTTCCTCAAGAAGTTCCTTTAAAGATGGAGGTAGAAGTGGGAGTTATGTAGCTTCAAGCCAAGCAATACCACAAGTTGCTGGCAGCTACCAGCAGATAGGAAAGAGGCATGGAATAGATTATGTTGCAGTTTCTAAAGGAATCACCCTGCCAACACCTTGATTTTGCATTTCTAATCTCCAGAACTAGGAGAGAAAAAGTTCTGTTGTTTTAAGATACCTGACTCATGGTACTTTGTTATAGCATCCTGAAGATCCATAGTTACCCATGACTTATCTCTAATATTAACATTTTCTAGTTTTATTTTTCAGCTAATGTGAGAGATGTATTCGTTTTAGTTTCCTTTAATTACTCTTCATTCTCTCATTCATAGTGAAGTCTCTTTTTAAGAAAGCTCTGGGAATGAAATACAAATGAAAATGTCTTATAATTATAGCAACTGAGTATCTAGAGTAGAATAATAACTAGGAAATTAAAAAATGAGCCTCTGCTCTAGAATTAACTATACTATTTATTCAAATACTTGTTTTTACATTATTTTATCAATTTATTTTTAATCAATTTTAATCTATCAAATAGTTACCAAATGCTTACTGCACGCTGGACATTATTCTCCTAGTTATGTGGAAACACACAATGAATAGACAAACAAAGCATGTATCTTCTTTGCATATACATTTTGGTGAGGCAAACAAGAAATTAAAAAAATTAATCAAAAATACATAGTTACTGGCTATAATAAATGTTAGTGACACTTCAATTTATTTTTCTGTAGTCCTTGTTGGTATACATTTAATTCTTAATTATAATAGTCACTGCTTGCTGTATAGAATGAAGGGACAGTACAAGTTGAATATGAAGGTATTTAAATTAAATCCCATTATTGGCAGGACCCTTGTTGGATTCTACCTCTGTAATGCCTGGTTATATCTATGTTTGAATTTACAGTTAATGAGCTTTGAATTTGCAGTTAATGGAGAATCAAAGCTATTTAATTCACAATACAACATTGAGAAGGATGGAGGGGATCATTGGGAGGGAGTGGTGGTTGGGAGAGGGTAGATGAGGGGAAAATAAAAGAAGAGGGGGAAAGGAGGAGACTATATGAATACATGGGGATTTTGGTTCTGTAAAATAAGTTGATGAATGTATAAGGAAAAGTAATATACCAGTACAAAAGAGATATAGCAAAATTCTTATCACTCTACACCCCATCAACATTTATAAATAAAACACCCCACAACATTGTGCAATCTCTTGATAGGTAACTGAAAATAAATAACCTCAGTGGAAATCCCAAAGCTTAGTATACATTGCCTTCTAATGCAAATCATGATGGAGAGAGCTGTAAACTTGGTTCAATGTTATACAGATGATTCAGAAAGTGCTAGCACTATGGACACTTATTTCATGTTGAAAAGCAAAAGTATCACAAACCATGGGAATAAATGTAATTTCATGTACATACATATGTGTCTGTGTTTGTATATGGTTGTTATTTTTTGTTTGTTTTGATCCATTTGCCATGTATGACATAACTAAGCTATTACTGTAATTCACAATGTGGTCTGGCTTCAGTTTCACTTGGGATTACACGCTGACAGTAGATTTCCATGGTGAGAGTAGTCACAGTGCTGTTAGGTTCCTGTTGCTCCATCCATAGGAAAGGGATGGGGGATGGAATATCAACTACTGCCTCAGTGTGGACAGCTTTGAAGGACCTCCTGGAGGAATCTGGGAAACACAGAGGATGGCTTCTACCTGGGAAATGCAAAAACAATGGAAGGGATGATCTGACAGCTTCATTATGAGTCAGAACAAACAGTACTGTGGTGTTGAGAACAGTCCAATAGTTTGTTGAGTCAAGAATGTGCACATTGTGGACCACACTGCAGAGACACCCAGGAAGAAGTCAACATGGATTCTTTTCCATAAAGTCTGCAACAATCAAGGAAATCTTAGTGGAAACAGACCGAGTTTACTAAATGTCTGGGATCTGTAGAAGGATCCATTTTGGTCAAAAGAAATGCAAGAGTTTTAACAGTGTACCATCAAGAAGCCTCAAATCACTCCATCGAATGAATTCAGCTCCAAGCATCTTCAGAACTGAATGAGAAAATTTAGTAAGGGCAGCAAGACTTGCCCTGTCCTCCACTTTCCAAACTCTTAGATCCTAGGGGGAATTCAAGTGCAGTTATAAGCAGTGGTGAGACAACCAACAGGCAGATGAGGGAAGCAGGCCACCTGACACCCCTTTCAGGCTTCAGGTTTCAAGCTTCAGGGATAAAGAGGCATAATTCGAGATCTGATTTTTAGTTATTACAGAGAAATAGAAAAAAAATCTATATTCAGACCTGAGGCTCTTTGCAACTACAAGCATCTTTAGGATTATTTATTACCCAACTAATAGACCTTTAGAAGTTTTCTTTGAGGGACAGCAGGAGATTACATCTACTAAGGAATATTTATAGAGATGAATGGGAAAGAAATAGAGATGTGTTTTGATCACAGATTCACATGATACTTACTTAATATCCAGGCTATCCTTCATTACTGAAGTAGTTCCTATGGGTAGAATTCTGAGATTTGAATCATTGTTAATTAATTTTCATGAATTTTTGTGGCAATTATGCAAAACTCTTTGAGAAATAATATCATATCTCGAAATGTAGTAAGTAATCTAATGAAATATAACTTTAAATGAAACAGTTTAATATTTGACCAAAGAAGTCACATAATAAATGCCAATCTAAGCAGCAGTTATATGCAAGTTCTTCCTGTTATATGCAATTTATGAGGCCAGAAAAAAATCACTACCCAAGAGGAAATACAACTTAATGAGGTGGTCTGTGTTCTTTTGCCTACTAGGGGCTATCCTGCTTTTGTAAATATCCACTATATCAAATTTAGAACATCTCAATTGTTTTCATTTGCTTGCACATTTATACATTTATAACTTTTACTAATATGATTTTTGATTCCTAAGAGTCTGTAGGAATAGTCTTTAAAAAAAAACACATAATTTATTCCCACCAAAGTGATTTATACTTTTAGTGTGGCGAATTTCTTACAAAGTTCAGATAATGAAAAGAAAATAATTTATTCAGGTTCAAATATTTTAACTAGGGGCTTTCTCCATGAATATGAATCTGCAAATGCACGGCTTCCTCTGAAGCTTTGGAAATCTCATAGCCACTCTCACCCTGACTGTGACTATCATGATAAAGGAACCATGCTTTTATACTGTCAAGTTATTGTAAAAGATGGGCCTGATGATACTCGCTGAAATAAGTCTTTCTCTTACTAGATTTTAAAATATATTTTGCTGGTATAATACCAAATGGTAGAATCATCCAAAAAGAAACAAAGTATATAATCCTTCTTAAAAATAAAAGCTATTTTCTATTAATGACTTTAATTAATTGGCAAAATTGAACTATAGGGAATGGGGTACCATGACTTAGCCATTTATACAAACACACACACACACACACACACACGCACGCACTCACACACAACCAATTCCAAGCTAATTAATTAGTACATTGATAGTTGTGCTGTCTTTAATAAAGAAATAAAATTAAATATGAAAATTCAAAGGGAACTAACTGAAAAGAAACTATTGTAGTAATGAGCTGAAAGGCATATTTAATAAAATCAATTTTAAAAGTTAATTCCTCCTGATTTTATAAGAAATTATCAGTTTTTAAGAGTAGATGCTTTAAATGGAAAGACTTCCTTAAGCTTTTGTGCATTTAGAAAAGAAAGCTGATCATTATAATGCAAAACTATTGGCTTTTTTACTGTAATTGAAGGAATAATTTGCTTCACGCTTCTGTAATAATTTTATAGATTTGTTGTTGTTAGGTCCTGTGGAGTCAGTGTCCTACTTATAGTGATCCTATGTACAACAGAGAAAACACTATTGTAGTGCTTCTCTGCTATTCATAAGGTTTTCAGTGGCTGGTTGTCTTTTGGGGAGTGGATTGCTGGGTCCTTCTCCCAAGCTTACAGCACCTGGTGTTCCAGGTGGTCTCTCATCCAAGTACAAACCAGGTTGGACCCTGCTTAGCTTCAGAAATTTGACACAATCAGATGCCACAGTGGTATGGCTGCAGGTATTAAAAAATGGTTAGATGCCACAAAGTAGGTGGCAATGCCATAAGCATATGTGTGTTGTCTGGCCCGAGGGCCTCTTCTATCCTTGTCAAGGGGAGTACTAAGCTTCTCTCTTTTCATGCAACACTTTATAGATTTAGCTTGCTCAAAATCAGTTAAGCACATAGATTTCAAAAGCTAGGGTTCATTATTGTTCTGTAAACTGATCAAGACAGCTTATAAAAGAAGTATACTAAAAGTGCTTTAAAACTCTCTCCAGTTGCAGTGATGCACACCTGTAATTCCAGAGACTTGGGAAGCTGAGGCAGGAGGATTGCAAGTTTGGTGTCAGAGGCAGCCTGTGCAAATTAGCAAGGCCTTGTCTCAGGATGAAAAACAAAAAGGGGATAAGGGTGTAGGTCAGTAGTGTAGAGCTTTGCTAAGATGCACAAGACCCTGGGTTCAACCCACCAGTACTGGAAAAAAAAATATCTCTGGCTCTAAGTAGATGATGGTATCTTCATGAAGTTACTTGATGCCCTATAATAAATAACCATTATTTTTGTTCATATTTTTTTTGTCTCTTACATTATGGATTTTACCTTTAGATTTTTTTAATTGAAATGTTTTATTTTTGCTTTTCTCATGATTTAAATTTTTTTTATTAAACAGTGAGAAGATCTTGGTAGATATTTTTAATAACCTTTATGCTGATAATACTGAAAATGCCATAGTTATATTTTTGTTTGTGTGTGTGTGTGTGTGCATGCTGTAACTCTTTCACCAGTTGCTAAAACTGAGGATTGAATTGTTACAATTAATAGTTTACTTAAGCTTAATTAAATGTGACCTATAGACTGAGAGTCATTTTCTTTATTTATATTATTGATCATAGAAAAAGGATGTGGTAATCTACTCCCAAATGAAGCTGGAAACAATCAGCCATTGAAAGCCCTATGAAGGTAGCCATGAGTCGGATCCAACTTGATGGCACTTAACAACAACATATTGTTGATCAATATACGCTAGCTTCATTTTTCTTTCTCCATTCAGATGTGCTATTCTCTAAGTTATCCAAATTTAGAATTTTGCTATCCTTTTGTAAATGCACTTTCTCATTTCCATACTAGGTAAGTAGTTCTTAGACCTCTATTGAGCTTTGTAGAGGCCATATCTATTGCTTCTTCTAATTTATTTAGCATTAAATTTTGACTATATTAAGCAACATAATTAATTGAAAGGAATTTCAATGCTTGGTTAATTTCACATATTTGCTGAGGTAAGAGTATTAAGATCTTTGTTGTTGGTTTGATTAGTAACTATTTCAAGTGTTGTCTAGAATACAATATTCTTTTATCTATCTACTCAAAGAAAAATATTTAGCAAACACTCCTTATGAGTCGGGCTGTGATTTAGCTCAGTGGGTAGAGTGCTGCACTGCGCTGTAATCTCTGAGGTCCTGAGTTCAATTCCCAGCACCGCAAAAATGGGAGAAGGGCCTGGCAATCCACTCCCAAGGCAATCCCAAAACAGTCAGCCATTGAAAATCCTATGAGGGTCGCTATGAGTTGGATACCAACAACAACAAAAACCTGATGAGTCAGGAACTGTCCTAGGTGCTGAAAGTAAAGTTGTGATTGGGTGCGTGTTTCCGACTCATAGGGTTTTCAATGGACTGCTTTGAGTGTGATTACTACATCCTTCTCCCATTTTTGTGGTGCTTAAGATTGAACCTGGGTCCTCAGAGACTATGGAGGAGCACTCTACGAACTGAACTAAACCCCAGCCTGAGAGTAAAATAGTAAGCCCAAAAGGCATCAACATTGTTCTGAGGAAGCTGGGTGTATGATGGAAAAAAGACAGACATAGTAGTTGCAATACTAGAAGGAGATAATTTTCCGAGAACTTATCATGTGCCAGGAATACTACTAAGTGCCCATCATGTATTACTTTTTTTCTAAAATATATTAATTATATTCATTTAGACAGTTTTCCCCCCAGTACTTAGGGGTTGAACCCAGAGCCTTGCACATACCTTGCAAGTGCCCTACTACTGGGCTTCTCCCCTAGGACATTTTTAAATTTATCTTGAGACAGGTTCTTGCTAAGTTATGCAGGCTGCCTGTGGCCTTGAAACTGCAACCCTCCTGCCTCCGCCTCCCAAGTCACTGGGATTGCAAATTTAACAAGTTTTTTGATAGCCATTTTGTGATATGAACTATTTTTTACAGTGTTATGGGGGAAAAGAAGCCTAAAATTATCTAGGGAGTGATAGCGTGATACTAGGGGAGGTTTTTTCTTTAATTAAAAAAAAATTTTTTTTTTAAGAAGGAGAAGGTATCTCTAAGGAAGTCATATACTAGCGAAAGTGAGAGACTATTGGGTGATTTGATGGTAGATCATTCCAAGAAGAGGAACAAGTACCACCTTATTGACATGGAAATGAGCCTTGCTTGAGCAGGAAACAGAGGATGCATGTGAAACTCCAGTGGAATCACTAGAGATACTGGCAAGAGTACTTATATATCCTAATGAAAAATTGGATTTTATTTTAGATATTATATAAAGTCTTTGGAAATTTTGTGGTTTTAAGTTAATTAATTAACTAACTAATTAATTTTGTGATGCTAGGGATTGAATCCAGGGTCTTGCCTACTCTAGGCAAGCATTCTACTTCTGAGCTATACCTCTAGCATGGTGTTCTCATTTTTATTTTCAAAAACCTCCTGTGGCTAACCTGAGGTAGTCCTCTGAGAACATTACATATACCTTAGTTTGTTCAAATCTATGCTTTTCTGAACTCACTTTTTCTTTTCTTTCCCTTATTTTTCTTAAAATTAAGAGGTGTATGAATGTAACCATCAGCTCCAGATATTGAATGAAACAATTATCTTACACTCATAGTAAAGACAGATTATTTTTTGATCTCAAGACACTGTAATATAGATTCCTAATTCTAAATGGCATTGATATCATTATTCATGAAAATCTGTTGGATTACTGGGCGTGGTAGAGTCAGCAAGATTGCAAAGTCAAGGCTAAGGGTAGACTGCATAATTTAGGGAAACTCTGTCTCAAGATAAAAAATGGGCTTGGGGTGCAACCCAGTGATAGAGCACTTGTGGATTGTGTGTGAGGCCTTGGGTTCAGCTCCTCAGTGCTCAAAAAAAAAGAAAAAAATCAATTGTAAACTCTTTTTTCCTTTCCTTGCCTGGGGAAACCAAGCTCTTCTCCTTTAAGTCACCACGTTGTTAGATCTCCTGTGGTGTAAAACAAATAGTAATTCCAAAGCAGAATTACAAAGAAAACATTTGTCCAGAAGTGATCAGAGATGGATCTAGGGAATTTCATTTGAAAAGAATTGTAAAGAAAGCACAAAGTCAAAAACTGACAAACAGGAAGCAAAGCAGAGATCTCAGTTAGAGTGGAGCTAGAAGGTTAGAGAGAGCAGAGCCCAAGAGAACAGCAAAGTGAGACAGGAAGCAGCTGAATACAGAAAGCAAGACTTGGGAAAGAAATGTGTAGCCTAATGGGAGACTTTTTCTTTGAAAAGATGAAAATCTGAAGCCACAGAATATCTATTAGGTGATGATGGAAACAATAAGGTCATGAACAGAAAGGGAATTTACTGTCAGAAGATTTCATTGTAGACTACAAGGAACTGGGTGATTGATACATAAATGTATTCAGGAATCACAATAAAACTTGCCCAAATAATTGCAAATGTTAAAAATTGAGGTTTAAAGTATAGTTTATGTGTAAATGGACATAATTTCACTTCATGGGAGAAAGATGTGGCATTCCACTCCCAAAGCAATCCCCAAACAATCAGCCATTGAAAATCCTATGAGGGTCACTAATTCACTTCAGTTTTGATGCGTTATCTGTTTTGAATATTCGTGTTTCCCTCTGTATTCTTAAAAGGTGAATTTTATGTCCACTTTGCCATATAAAATATCCTCATTTGTTTAATGTTTTCTTATCTCTTTGAGTCATATTAGCTCTGATTCAATTAGGTAGATGGTGACTTCTGAGTTTCCTTCAGATTTATGGAGACCCATTTATCATTTTAAAAACAAATCAGATAAGGAAAAGTCTGCTCAATGAAGCACAATAATGTATCATTTTCAGGAGAGGGAAATTTGTTTGCTATTTTATTACTGCTGTGAATCCAAATTATCTTACAGGTGTTTTAAAGATCTGTCTGGATCTGATAAGTCTTTTCTATTTGGAGTAAATTGGTTCTATCCTCCCAGAGAGGATAACTGTGCCATATGCCCTGACTGTTCACAGAGATCAGTAAATCCTGGGAATATAACTGAGAAATATAATGGACTATTGAGTTTAGAGAAAGTAGCAGTGTCTTCAGCAGCAAATAGCTTTCTAATAAGCAGCTGATTATTAGTTATTATTTTAGACATTTGGGCTAATCATAAAGGAGGCTATTAGCAGATAATGGATTAAATAAGGTGACTCATGGTCATATAATTTCTTTAACGTGGAAGGAGTAAAATAGCCTATGGTAGATCAACTGTTGTCAAATCTTTATATAGCGCATGAAATGCTTTTGAAAAGATCTGAAGGCTGTAGATTTCCTTTTGATTAACTAGGAAAGATGAGGGATTGCTTTTCTCTTAATTGAAAGCATACTCTTAGATTTGAAAATGAAACTTCAGAAATGAAAGAAAAGATGTGGGTGCTGAAGAAAGTGGCACTCTGGGTGGATGAGTGACTTGTCTGAAATCTTAGAAGTAGTTGGTATAACTGACATGAAAACCTGAGTATTCTGAAACATATTCTGTGATTCAGCTGATTGATGTTTAATTGTCCTTTCCTCTCATTCTTACTATAGCATACTGAATCTAAGATAATAATTTGTCTCCTTGCTATGTTATCAGTGTTATGCACCATATACCAGCTACTCAGTGTAATATACTATATACCAGAGGTGCCAAAAATGTATACATATTTTAAGAGAGGTTATAGTTGAATGATGATAGTAGCAATCTGTAGCATGATGTTTACTCAAAAGATAGCATTAATCAAATGAATGCTAGTGCCACCATGGGACCAACAGGACAGTAAAAGAAAGTATGGTTGTAGTTGGAGGAATGCAAGACCATTTTGAAGTGGTTTTTGAAATTTTGGAATGTTTGGTAAATACAGTGACAATGGAGGCTTGAATATGCAATAGAACCTCTAACACGCCTAAAAATTGCATGCACTTGTGGCAAGTTTGAGAAGCAAGGTACTGTGTGTGATATGCACAAGGGAGGATCCAGGAGGGCTCAGACAACAAGTCCTGCTGCTTCTACTGTGGTGTTGGATCAGTTTACATGCTTGCCACTGAAGCCTACCAGACAATATGCATGTGAGACAGGAGGTAGCCGAACAAGGATATGGTTCATTCTTAAAATAGCAAATGGAAAGTTTTTATCCCAACATATATGCATTTTTGGTCCTCTCTCTCTCTCTCTCTCTTTCTCTCTCTCCCTCTCTCTCTCTCTGTCTCTCTCCCTCCCTCCCTCCCTGTATGTGTGTGTAGTTTTTTTTAGATGTGTTCTTACTCCGTAGCCCAGGCTTGCCTCGAACTCACTATGTAGCCAAGGTTGGTCTTGATCTCATGATCCTCCTGCCTCAGCCTCCTCCTGAGTGCTGGAGGTAATAGGTGTGTGCCACCTCTCCCAGTTCTATTAAATATTTTTAAAAAATGAAAAGATATGGCACACATATATCCAAACAAAGCCCCAATAATTCAGTTTATCCCTTTGTCTTTCAAATAGAAAAATATCCCCATTCCCCACTAAATATGAGCGGTATATAGAAACAATCTATAATAGGTGGCAAGAGCTCTGAATATTGAAAAATCTCCACATTTGTTTTCTTCAGAGTTCTAAATTAATTCCAATAATTATAATTGAGATTAATTAATTCTAACCGTGTTCCCTACTTATTTTAACATTTATTTCTAGATAACAGTATTACAATTGTTCTGGATAGAACTGTGTCATTGAAGGCCCCTTTAGGATAGCTAAGCCAAGTTGTCAGAGGCCTTTGGAGTGGCTATGAGTAAGGAGAATACTATAACATTCCAAATTTACTTAAAGGAACTGGAAGAGTAGACGCTTGAAGGATTTTTCTCAGTGCATAGCATGTGCTCTGTGGTTAGTCCCATAGCTCTTTATTGGATGGACATCCCAACTGTGAGCAACTTTTGTTCCTTGAGGCCTGCTGACACTGGCTATGGTTCTGTCATTGATTTGAACATAATCTGCGTGTTGCATCTTTATTGGATTGCCATGATTCATTGAAAAGGAAATGTTTTTGATCCTAGCTGACTGACTGGCTTTCATGGTGGCATGGGGGCTAGCGAGCAGCCTAGAAAACAAAACACTTTCCCTATTGCTCTTGGGTTTATGACTGGAAGGGAGAATAGCTGAAGTACATTAGTCCTTTTACTATTCAGAGGTTTGACTGCTTTAGCTAGGGGGTCTGGATTCATGATCCATTTTCTGTTTCCTATCCAGCATCTATTTGATGTAATATGCTCCATGTCTCTTTTCATTAACCAAGACCTATATGATGTCAATTCAGAAAAACAGTAGCTGATGTTATGAAATACTTGCAGTGGCATGACAAAGATCTGTTATAAAGGCCTTTTACTTTGTTCCATTGTATATTTTACTATTGTGTTTTATGCCTGCAGCTTGGCTGTATTGAAAGAAAATATTTCAGTTGAGCCCTGCTGAGTTTTTTTTTAACTTGCTTTTGAAAAGCTAGATAACAGAGAGCTCAATCTATGGTAAACTCCTGACATTAACAAATGTGGGACATATAACCCCACAGAGGCACATGTCAGTGATGCAAACATTTTACTTGAAACCCAACATACAGATAGAGACAATTATAATCTGCTCAAAAGGGAAGTGAAGTTTGATTTAACTTGAGTGTAACAGATAAAACATATTTGGTGAGTGTAAATTATATACTGCAAGAAAGTGTAAGGTGCTTCCATATTAGAGGACCCCCTACAGGTTTGGCTTATAAATGAGAGAGGTAACATCATGTGCTTAAGCAAAGAAGAGAAATATGATCTGCTATTACTCAAGGCAAAGTATATATGGAGTTCAGAGTCGAAAAACTAATACTCTGTTGCCTTTCCAATGCACTTCAAGACTAGTATGTTATCCCACAGTCCTTTGAATAGTCTTGAGAAGAATTTAGTGCTCTATTACTCCTTCAAGTTGATGTGAGACATAATATGAAAACCTAACATACTGGCTGAAATCTCAAGGATATGAAGCAGTGCAAGTGAAACAAAATTAGAATCTGACCAATGGCTTAAAGGAAGATACAGAGATGAAAAGTTGATCCCAGAGCAAATGAGAGATATTAACTGATGGAACCCTGATTTGTATGGTTCATTGTAATTGTATTTTATTTACCAAATTAATTAGTAAATACTATAAATGGTGCCTGCAGCCATAGCACTGTGGCATCCAATCCTGTCAGATCTCGGAAGCTAAGCAGGGTCTGGCCTGGTTAGTACTTGGATGGGAGACCGCTTGGGAACACCTGGAGGGGGACCCAGCAACCCACTCCCAAAAACCAATCAGCCATTGAGAACCTTATGAACAGCAGAGAAGCACTGACAATAGTGTTTCGCCTGTTGTACCAAGGGTTGCTATGAGTCAGATACCGACTTGAAGGCACCTAACAACAAAGTACAATGGGCATCACTACCTAGTAATTTATGTGTTTCAAAACCATGTAGTTAACAATATTAATTTAGCCTTCTTATTGTTTTTCTCTCTTTAAGTATTGGAGAGGTGCCCAAAGTCTAAGTGCCAATTTTTAAAGGAAAATCTAAACTTTCCTTATCATTGGAAAGAATAATATACTCCTGAAATAAGGTAATCACTGTTCTAACAACTCAGGTTTTGTGACTGCTCAACAGCTGCTTGCATACTATACAATTCTTTCAATGTTCCTTTGGGGGATAGTGGTTTAATCCCTTCTTACAGTTTGAACTAGATCACTGTGTTTAAAATGTGGGTCCATTATTTATGAGAACTATACACAAAACTCTAAACATCATGTGAGGGGTTAAATTTATTGGCTTCTGCTTTAAGCATTATATCTTTAGGAAACAGTCATTCTGAAGTCCACATTATTTGTAAAACTAGTCCATGAATGAAGATTTAAAAACTGTTAGTTGTCTCGTTCCTATGGAAACCGGCAATAATTGACACTGATTACTGAACTCAGGGAAAGTAGAATCAGAAGGTACCATTAGGAAGGAGGCACCTCTATAAACTATAAAGGTAAATTAGCTGCTAGAAATAACCATTTTACTTCAGGTTTATTATCTGTGTAAAGTAACTTTCTATACATAAAGCCCAGTTTATGTGCAATAAGGTACTAAAAGGCTACTTTCACTTTCCCCAGATAATGCATCTATTAAGGTATGATATGTGTATGTTTGTGTGGGTAAGACTAAGGCCAAGCAGATAGTTTTTAAAATTTTCAGATACCAGTAATGGTCTGCAATTTTACTGAGTCCAGGCATATAGCAGCCACTTGCCTACTCTTTGGTGCATACCTTGGAAACTTGTTACTTTAGGCTAAGTACTAAATGGGGTGCTCTCTTGAGTTCATCAATGGGCAGCAGTAGGCTAAAATGTAGAAGGCCTTCATTTATGCTCTTTATCTGGGAGTATGGTAAGGGGAAAAAACCTAGATCACCAGAAAATAAGCATCCAGCCAGTTCATTTAAGAACAGTAGCTCAAAGTTTAAACCAGTTTTATAAATTTTTTTTTCATAATAAGGAAGAAATTAAAGAGATGGAATTAGGGATCTTAATAATCATGTTTCTTAACTCTGGTTATAAAAGCATCATCATTATTATTTAGATGTTTCTCTTCTTAATTATTTAGGACCTTCTGTATAGTGCAAATGCTATCTGGATACAAGAATCATATATTTGAAAATAGGCACTTAAATGTCAAGGCATCTCAGAGTTTTGTGATGGAAAATTCTACTTTTACATGGCTGCCTATAAAACCTATGCCTTTTAAGTAAGTTCCATCAACTGTGTTCTGGTTGCCCATAAGTAACTTCTTTGTTGTCTATGAAACCCTAAAAATGTATACAAATTTTCTCTTACTGAGAAAATTTCAGCAATTCCTCAAATTTTTGTAACCAATAAGTAAAAACGCATAGCAGTGACAATTTTTAGAGAGGCCCATTAAACTCTGGGGGACCTTAAGACCCAAGAAGTTGTCTAAAATTCAAAACTATTTACATGATAATACTAACACAGGGCTTGCCTTTAAGGGGTGCAAAATTGATGATGAGTAAAACTGATGTCTCATGAGCCCAAATGAAAGCTGTGGCATGAAATTATACTACAGTTTATATACTTTCCATTGCTATGACTAACAGGATTTAAAAAAGAAAATTCCAACTTCTGAAGGATTAATTTGATTGAACTTTGATAATTTAGTGTGTTAATTTTTGGTATATTGCATGAGAAATTGGGAAATATGCATAAAACATTTCTGTTGTAGATAAAAGTAGGATGTCTCCCCTGATGCAAAACTTTTGTAGCTATTTCAGCACAAGCTAAACTAGCCATTTTATTTTCATTTTAACAAAGCACCATTTCATTTTAAAGAGTGAATGACACACTAAGGTTATTCAGATTTGGGTATTTGACACATATTTTTGAGAAACTGAGTGAAAAATACTGTCAAGGGAAATCAACTGACAGTACATATTGACAGTGGTAAAATTTGAACATTAAAAAGAAAATTACAATTTTGAAAGCCTCGTATTTGCCATGATGAACTTGACAATACTTGCAAACTTTTCTGATAAGATTGGTAGTAACTTTAATAAGTGTGAATTGTTGATATTGTATAATGAAATGTGTAAGCATTTAGAATATTTGTATGACAGAGGGAAGCAGTGGCTTCTAAATGACAAATTCCTGATGTAAACGAATTATTTATGCATCTTACCAAGAAGATATACAGATGTTTAGTACACATGAAAAGATGCTCAACAGCATGTCATTGCAAACTGAAACTTAAAATAGCAACGAAAGACCATTAAACAGCTCTTAAAATGGTGAATATCCTAAACACTGAAAACAGCAAATCTTGTGGAACAACAAGAACGATTATTCATTGCTGGTAGGGATGTAATATGGTACAGCCACTTTGGAAGACAGGTAGGCAATTTCTTCCAAAACTAAACATAGTTTTACCACATAAGCCAGTGACTATACTCCTAAATACTTATCCAAATAAACTAACTTATGGCCACTTAAACAACTGCCCTTGGGCTGGGTGGGTGCCAGGTGCATGCCTGTATTCTCAGCCACTTGAGAGGCTGAGGCAGGAGGATCACAAATTCAAGGCCAGAAGCAGCCTGGGAAACTTAGTGAGAACTTGTCTCAAAATAAATAAACAAATAACAGTTAGAAAAATGGGCTAGGAAAGCAGTTCAGTGGTAGAGCACTTGCCTAGGTCCTGGGTTCAACCCCCACTACAAAAGGTCCCCACTACAAAAACACACAAACAAAATGAAATCAAAGACAAAACAACAACAACAACAACAACAACAACAAACTGCACTTGGATGTTTATAAGTACTTTATTCATAATTTCCAAAACACGAAAACAATCTAGATGTCTTTCAGGAGGTGAACGAATAAATAAACTCTGGCATGTAAACAATGGAATGTTATATTCTGGTGTACGAACAATGGAATGTTATTCTATACTAAAAAGCTTAAGTGTATATTACTAAGTGATTGAAGTCAAATTGAAAAGCTACATGCTGTATGATTCCAACTATTTCATTTTCTGGAAAAGGAAAATTATGGAGACAGGACAAAGATCAGTGGTTGTCAGAGTTAATGAGGAAGGCTGAATAGGCAGAGCACAGAGTATTTTTAGAACAATGAAACTATTCTGTGATATTATAAAGATACATGCCATTATATATTTGTCCAAATGCACAGACTACAAAAAACTCAGAGGGAACCCAAATGCAAACTATGGACTTTGAGTGATAATAACTTATCAACATAAGTTCATTGATTATAACAAATGCACCATTGATGTGGAATATTGATAGTTGCACAGGCTGTCTATGTGTGGACACAGGGAGTATTTAGGAATTGTATATTTTCACTTCAATGTTGTTGTTAACCTTAAACTGTTGTAAAAATTGAATTCTTTTTAAAAGTAACCTATGGGTAAAATTTCCATACAAAATATGCATTAGATAGAGTAAAAATTTTGATGTAACAAATTGAAAAATGAGCATTGGTATCATTATAGATTCCACATTGTAACTAACATTAAGGAAACCACCACTTACTGAGTTTTTTGTGGTACTGAAATATATCAGTAATCATCTGAATTTTATTAACATATTTTTCTCTTCTCCAAATACAAGTTTGGGGAAAGTCTGATTTTTTTCATTCATTTCAATCAAAACAGATTGTGGGTAAGGATGTGAGAATCCAGTTATCTTTAAGATACATTAAAGAAATTTGAAAATCAGCAATAAAACAACGACTTTCTTTGCTCTTCCAGAGAAGTGTAGTTATTTTTCTTAAAATTGTTATTTGTGTTACACATTATATATTGTTGTCATTTTGAAATTAAGTAATGAATAAATATTTTTGATATCTATTTTTAAATATCAATTGATAGAACTGTTATGAGCTAATAATCTTTGGGGTCCTTAATACATATTAAGATTATAAAAGTTTTCTGAGATTAACATATCTGAAAATGCTACAACTGGGAAAAAGTAAAGCTTCTATCATAAGCCAGTAAAAATATTATACTTTATTCAGTAAATTATTAATTGTTCATTCAATTCAATGAGCTGAAATTCTACAAATTTAATAATTTAGTAATACTAATGTTTGATAGACTTGCTTCCCAAACTGCCTGGAACATGATTTGCCTACTCATTTGGCTGTTTATCCTCACATGTCCTTCAGTTTGTACTGTGGGGTTTGTGTGTTGCTGTAATACTGAAAGCTATGTCACCAATATTTCAGATACTAGCAGGGTCATCCATGGTAGGTAGATTTCAGTTGAGCTTCTAGACTAAGACAGACTATATGGAAGGACCTGGCAGCCTTCTCCAGAAACAATTAGCCATTAAAAACTTTAGGAATAGCAGAGAAGCACTGTCAAATATTGTGCTGGGAAATGAGGCCCCGTGCTAGAAGGCATTCAAGAAACAACAAGGGAAAGGCTGCCTCCTCAAAGTAAAGTTAACCTTAATGATGAGAAAAGAGTAAAGCGCATGGGACTGCCATTTGCTAATGTGGCACAACTCAAAATGGCAAGAAACAAAATGGGTCTGCAACAAGTTCAAATGTAAAAATTTATGTGCATGACACAGTGTCAGGTAGTATTTCATTCTGTTGTATTTAGGGTTGCTGTGAGTTGGATCTGACTTGATAGCACCTAACAACAACAATGGCTATTTATTCTGCTAATTTTTTTTTTTTGCCTCAAAGATATGTGCTATTCCACAAATTATGAGACTCAAGTGCTTTGGGAAAAGTAAATTGTTTGCTTCTCCAGGTGAACACTGCAACTTCTCCATAGCATACAGAGACCATTAGCATATTATGAAAATAATAGATATTAATATAAAATCAATTGACTAGTATATATTATAGAGGAAAATACATAAGGAGACAAAAACTCTAGTTTATACAAAATGAAAAGAAAATCCAAACAAGTGGACTAAATGCCAATCAACACTATGTTAATAGGAACGCTTCAGTCAAAAGAAATACTTTAAAACAAAATACATATTGTGGCCTACAAAATCATAGCCAAAGATATTGTACAATTTTATAGATATTTTATTTAATCACTTCATGTTAATGGGAAAATAACTCTAAAGACTTTCAATATTTCTCTGAACTTTCTCATTGTTGATGAGGCACAAATGGTACAGAAGTTCTAGGTAGAAGTCTGCCTTCCCTTCCCTTCCCCAAAGATGCTAGTAGCTTTATACTTTTCTTCTTCTCTCCCTTCCTTCCTTCCTCTTTCTTTTCTCTTTCTTCCATTCCTTGATCCTTTCTTCCCTATCTTCATTATTTTCTTTCCTTTATCTCCCTGCCCTTTTATCCTTCGTTCCTTCTTTCCTTCCTTCCTTCCCCCTCCACTGATCTCCTTCCCTCCCTCCCTCCCTCTCTCTCTCTCTTTCTTTCTTTCTTTCTTTCTTTCTTTCTTTCTTTCTTTCTTTCTTCTTTCTTTCTTCCTTTCTTCCTTTCTTCCTTTTATTTGACTATGAAAATGCATAACTTGTATCTCTTAAGTCAGATTTTAATGAAGGCGACTTTTAATTCAAAAGGGATTTTAGTAACTAATTAAATCATTCAATGTGCTCATTTTAAGTTAGTGTAGAATATCTTTCCTTTTTATAATTTTTCTAAGTTCCTTTTCACTCAGAAGAAAGTCTAATTCAGAATAATAACTTTTTTTGGTGAACTTCCCTATCAACAAATTCTAAAATGAATTCATGCAAACTCTCAGAGCCAATAAATATAAGCTGAATGATGTAGAACCCAGGCTGAAATCTGTTTACTATTTTTATTATAATGATTATAAGATTAGTGTAGGCTGGGATTAGCTCAGTTGGTAGAGCACTGCTCTGTAACCTCTGAAGTCCCAAGTTTGATTCCCAGCACTGTAAAAAATGGGAGGACGAGGCAATCCACTCCCAAGGTAATCCCGAAATAGCCATTGGAAACCCTATAAGGGTCAATATGAATCAGACATGACTCAAAGACACCTAACAACAACAACAACATAAGATTAGTTGTGGAAATATTCAGCATTTATTGAAAAGCATTATTGGTAAGGGGAAATTATAGATTTGAATATTAAATGGGTCATGGACATAACCTAAGCTTGTAAAACTGTAGGGGAGCTACAGTGTATGGTTGGTCTTCAAAGGTGGAGAAAAAAGGCATTCTGAGGACAGCCAATGGAAGACCAAAATTGTACTTGGCAATTGTGAGGAGCATTTTAGGTAAGACTCCAAGCAGAAATGTCTGCTTCCCATCCAAAGATCTTTAAACCCAATTGGCCAACTCTGGCCATGACAGCAGGCATAGAAGGTGGAATCCCAAAGCAGCCTTGAGAAGCAGAGTGTGGAGAGAGCACCCTGCATTGTGAAGTGATACAGCTGGGCGGATCTACCAGCATGATGTACCAGAAGGCAGCTGCATCTTCCTTGGAGGCAATTTTAAAAAGTTTTAGTAACTGTGCTGTAAGCAAGTACATGAACAATAATTAAAACTTAAAAATAAGAGTCCTGAAACAAGAAGTGAGCATCTTTGTGCAGTGAGGCCTTGTGATACAGTGGTAGTAATAGAGTCACAGAAGAAGACTTCAGAGGGATCATTTCAGTGACCATTGCCAGGGCCTTATTTATTAAGGATTTTATCATCTGTTCCTTATGAGGAGAAAACAATTGTAATAAGAACCTGCTGCTTATTCTTCACATTCATTTTACATACATTAAAGTATATAATTACCATTATAAAGATTAGTTTAGAAATTATCAACAAATCCTTTTGTCTTTATGATAATCATTTCTAGTCATCTAAGTAGATATGCATATATGTTGCAGGATCTGTGAATCTTGAATATTTGAACCAGATTCTGGTACTCAGAATGAATAAGGATGCATAGTATTTGCCCCTTGAACATTCAAATCATTTTCTCAACATCTTTTTACATGAATTCTTCCTTGAAATATCTCACTTGATTAGTATTACCTCTGCAAGGCTCTGCTCTCCTGTGAACTATCTCAGGTTTGATTGTTTTGATAATTTCATGTTACATCAGAATGCCCCATATTGTAAGCATGCGGAAAGCTGCTTTTCAGATGGAAGAAAACAAAACAAAACAATAAAAACACTCCCCAAAACCTCAACGGGGGATCTTGTTGTTGTTGTTGTTGTTGTTGTTGTTGTTGTTGTTGTTATTGTTGTTAGGTGCTGTCGTTAGCAGAAGCTATTTGAAATGTACCAAGAAGGACTTCCTTTTACATACAAAGCATTATTTCCAAGATTTAATTTTGATTTTGTTATTGCCTTTCATTTTCTGTAAAGACTGCTTGATACAAAAGGTCAAGGTATCAGCAAAACATAGACAGATTTTTGCTGAATGACATAAACCCGTCAGAATGCTGAGCTTTGATGTTCCATTAAGTGATCGATGTAGATTACTGACTTTTGGCTAAATGCTACTCAACCAGATAAGGTCAATACCTGTTAGTTCATTGGTGGAATAATTAATCAATCAATACAGGATGCTTGAAGTCAGGGAGAATTATTGCCAGACTTATATCTCTGGCTGTGGTCACGGAAATTATTTAAAAACATCCTTGCAACATTAACCCCCTCTGTGCAGGGTTTATTGTAACATTATGTATCCAGGGTAAGGAAAGAAAAAAAATTCCAGTGAGCAGCACTTCTTGTAACCTTGAGATCTCCAGAAGGAAAGGCTTCTAACAAGCTGAGTGCATCATCATTAGTTCTTCCTTTCACATCATCGTGCTCTGCTTGTAAAATAATTACATGCAATTTTTCTATTTTACAGTTGGACCACATGACTGCCTGTTCTTTTGCACAGCATCTCACCCCTCCCCCAGACCGCCTGGGTGAAGGCTGGAACTGCTCACCTTTAAACATCTCAGCCGGAGGCTTTTATGGTGGCTGGTTACAATATTTCCTAAGAGCTGAAAAATAATCCATCTGGTCCACAGAAAAATTCTCTCCACTATTTTCTATTTCAAATGCAACCAAAATTTTCCTTCTTAGAAATGCAAAAGGGAAGGATTCTTTGTATTTTCAAAGTTGCATATATTGTAATTTCTTTGAACTTGTGAATTAGAGACAATTTACAATACTTCTTGCTAAAGGATACTTGCTGGTTCTAATTACTTACTGGTTCTAATTCCCTGGGATAAAAGCATTTTTTTTTGCATAATTTTACAAACTACTATTAACTTTTTGCATAACTAATGACAATACTATAATTCATTTAAACAAATACTTCTTACATGTTTAGTATGACTTGGGCATAGTAATTATCTTTGCTCTGAAGAAATTTGGACACTTAACTATTATTTTGGTGCATTCCTGTATACACATCACTTCTGTATCTCTTCATTAAATCTTTTCATATCTCTGTGAAGTAGGTAGAAGGTTATTATTGTAATATATCCATTAGGAAAATTAAGCTTCATGTCTCATAAGGCTTATTTTTGCTATTTGCTTATTTAGCAAATAACCTGGAAGTAGAATACAGACTTCCTGGATCTTCAGGACACTAATTAGCCTGAAAGTATTAATAAGTTCAAGTGATAGAAACAATACCCAAAACATGATACAGCATGAAAGGCTCTGCTCATCATAAATTCCCTTCATATGAATTTCACAAATCTTATCATTTATTCAAATAAAATACAAAAAGTCAAGTAAAAATTAAATAAAAATTGAGTTAAAATATTATTATTTTCCATACCGAGGGGTTGAACCCAGGACCTTGTACATGGTAGGCAAGTGCTCTACCACTGTACTCCTATTCTCTTTATAATTTTTAAATTTTAAAATAGGCTCTTGCTAAAGTTGCCCAGTGTACCTCTAAGCCTTTAACTCACAATCCTCTTGTCTCAGCCTCTTGAGTCACTGGGATTACTGGCATGAACCACTGTGCCCAGATTCAGTTACAGTAATATCAAATACCATAAACCATACTCAGCTGCAATTTGTCTTGATAAGCTTTGCATATTTGTGCCTGTACTCTTGTCCACTTGCAAACATCACAGATCATCCCTATCAGTAGCAACCACAAGAAGAATCCTACCTCTAATGAGAGGATAGTATACACTTGAGAATTGAAATAGAATTGGCTTTCTCAGAATTGGACCAGTGGAGGGTAGAAAAGTGATTACCTGGTGGGTGCAAGGCATTCAAATGGGTATACTTATGGACAAAGTCTACATGCTCTTCTCAAGGTAGTTGATGTGGAATTATACAGGAGCAGGATTTTCCCACAGAGGATGACTCATTTTGGGAGTCCAGAATTTCCATTTCCATGCCTGCATCATACTTTCAAAGGGGCTA
Source organism: Pedetes capensis (assembly GCA_007922755.1). NCBI lineage: Eukaryota > Metazoa > Chordata > Mammalia > Rodentia > Pedetidae > Pedetes > Pedetes capensis. Next base: position 33,760 of record VMDO01016043.1, read on the forward strand.
CTGTATGACTATTATCTGAACGGTGAACTCTAAGATATGGTGCTTTATTATAGTACATAATCTGAACACCCATGGTTTTGGTTGGGTTGCCTTAGAGTTTAATCTTGAATCTTTGCTACTCTTCTTACTCCTAAGTAGAGTCAATGTTTCTTCTTCATAAAGCAGGCTTCTTCTATATTTATTCAATACTATAATGTAAATCTATGCCAGTTTCTGGATACCAACCATTAAAAAATGGCAACTCCCACAGCAGCTCTCAGAATGCTCCATCTGGAAGCCCTACAACATCAGGTAAGAAGTTTGGATACCCTGAGACTACCACACTGAAGAGTCCAAAGGTAGGCACTTTGAGAGTGCCATCTGAATCCAGCCTTCCAGTCATTCCGGTCAAGTCCTGGGACATACGGGTGAAATGTTCCTGGAGTCAATAAAGCAGCTGGTACACCAGCTAATTACTCTAGATTTACCTCAGTCAACAAAGAACAGGTGAATAACCCAGTGGGGTCCTGCTTGAATTCTGGATCTACAAAATTTTGAACAAATGAAAATGATTGTTGTTTTAAGCCACGATTTTTTTTCTGGAGCAATTTGTTACACTGTAATAGGTAACTGATAGGAGATGAGCAAAAGAAGTATTGGTAGAGGAGTGAAGATGAACAGGAAAAGGAACAAAGTCAATTCAAACAATTTATTCACGAACACACTACCATTGTGGCAACTGAACCTGAATTGCCCAGGCACTTCAGAGGCCATGCGGAGAGAAATTTGGGACTGAAGGCTTTTCTTGGGACTGAGACTCAACACTTCCAGCTTGCTTTGTTTGTAATCCTAAATTACTTCTGAGTTCAGAGGAAGCCTTCAGACTGAGCCAGTGAGTGCAGTAGGAAACCAAGGGTGTGCACATAAATGTGAATGCCAGGGGCAAATGGATGGGACTGACAGTATAGACTGCAGTATCTACTGGTTTCATGTAGAATCTTTATGTGCAGTGTTGGGGAAGGTATACCATTGTATTTCCTTGGTCTCCCAAACACATTGATTTTAACAGGTGTGTTCTGCACTTATCCCCCATAGTTATGGTTTGATTTTAAACATCCCTGAAAGGCTCATGTTTGTCCACAATGCAGCAGTGTTCAAAGGTGAGAATCTTTGGGAGGTGCTTAGATCATGAAGGCTCTGACTTTATCAATGGATTAATCTATCTATGGATGTGTCACTTACTGGACTATTGGGAGGTGATAAAAACTTTAGGAGGTATGACCAGCTGGAGGAGGCAGGAAACTGGGAGCACGCTCTTGAAGGGTATAATTTGTCCCGAGACTCTTGCTCTTTTTCTGGTTCTTGGTCACCAGAAAATGAGCAGCTTTCTTCTACCACACATTCTTGGTGCCATAATGTTCTGCCTCACCATAAGTTCAAAAGTATCTAGGCCAACCATGGACTGAAACCTCTGAAACTGAGTCAAAATAAATATTTCTTTCCTTAAGGTTGATTTATCTGGGATCTTTTGTCATAGTGACAGAAAGATGATGGACATACCCATACCAGCTTGTTTAATTACTCAAGGCCTAACTCAAATATCATTTATCCATAGATGCTTTCCTTGACTCACTCTAAGCAAAATTAATCCTTCCTTGTCCTATATACTCCATGACATTTTAAGATCTAGGTTTACGGCAATGAATACCTTCTAATTTGTTAGAATTCAGTGTCTCTTTCTCCATACATTGACTCCTTGCACTCCATCTGAATTCCATAAGACAAAAGGGCCAATTGACTAAGTCTTGTGTTTCTTTACTATTTACCATACTGAGACCTCATCCATGGCTTGATAACTGACACACAGAAGAAGTTCAAGGCTTATTTATTGAATTTTAAATTGAGATGTATGAGTCTATTATCAGTTTTCTGCAAATGGGTATCCAATTTTCCCAGCATCATTTGTTGAAGAGGCTATCTTTTCTCCATTGAAGGTTCATAGATCCTTTGTCAAAAATCAGGTAGCTGTATTGTGTGTGTGTATCTCTGGATCTTTGATTCTGTTCCATTGATCTTCAAGCTATTATACTGTGCCAGTACCAAATTGCTTTTGCTACAATGGCTGTGTAGTATAGTCTGAAGTCAGGTATAGTGATCTTGCCTGCACTGTTTTTGCAGCTTAGTATTGTTTTGGCTATATACAGTCTTTTGTGCTTCCATATGAATTTTAGGATATTTTTCTGTTCTTCAAAGTCTGTTATAGGAATTTTAATGGGGATGATATTAAATCTGTACATTGCTTTTGGTAATATAGCCATCTTACAATATTGAATCTCCTGATCCATAACCAAGGGAGATATTTCCATCTTCTAATATCCTGTACAATTTCCTTCTATAGTATTTTGAAGTTTTCCTTTAAAGATCTTCAGGGGTCTTTGCTTAGATTGATATGTAAATATTTAATTTTTTTGTGGGCTATTGTAAATGGAACTGTTCCCTTTGTTTGCTTTTCTTCCTTTTCATTATTAGTGTAATGAAGGCTACTGATGTTTATTTTGTATCCTGCCACTTAGATTTAAGTGTTTTCTAGTGGGATTTTTGGAGTACTTTAGGTAAAGGATCATGCCGTCCATGAATAAGGATAATTTGAACTCTTCTTTGTCTATCTGTATCCCTTTGATTTCTTTCTCTTGCCTGATTGCTCTGGCTATAACTTTGATCACTGTCTGGGTTCAGCTCAGGCCTGGCAGAGGTCAGACTTGCCCTGACACCAAGTGGGTATTGGGGACAAACTGGACTGGGTTGGTGTAGTGGCCAGAGGCGCCAAAGAAGGACCTCAGAAGACCTTCTGCAGGAAACAAGACAGGGAAACTTTATTGGGTTGCTCCGCAAGTAGGGGTACAACCAGCAAGCAGCCCCTGTCAAGTGCTCAAGTGCTAGTTCTAAGCCTGCAGCATAGAATGCTGCAAGCTCACTAATGGTATAGCTGAGCCTTAAAGGCACAGCTACAAGCAGTTGGTGTTCACTGGGCTGGAGCGCTGGTGGTCTTGACTCTCACAGCTTGCCTTCTCTGCTTCTCTCCTTCCCAAGGATGGGAGGAATTGGGAGGCTCTTTGGGACTTGCTTGTAGCTTTCAGTGCTTCAGGGCTCCTGGTCTTGACTTGTCGGCTTGCTTGGAGATCTTCCACTGGATTGGGGACCACTGGATCTAGGTGATGGGGTCCGGACAGCAGTTGGATGGAGAATGGTGGTGGAGTGAAGTGGGCTCCGGAGGTGGGTGTATACTGGGGTTAGCCAATCAGGGCACATTCCTGACAGGTACAGCAGATAAACTGTCATACCTGCCAGGTAAGGGCAGTTATTTAATTGGGGTGCTAGGGGTCGCCAATCAAAATTGAGGTGGTTGAGACTGGTCAGGGGCCAACTTTGCTCACTTGGTGGGAGGGGTAGGAGTGAGTGAGTGGAATGTGGCCCTGGGGTCACCTAGAGGTCAGTCCCTCAGGCTAATATGAGTGACCCTAGTTATGGGGTGCACTTAAAAAATTCCAACAGATCACAATATTGAATGAGAGGAGAGAGTGGACATCCTTGTCTTGCTCATGATATTAAAGGGAATGGCTTTAACATTCCCCCATTTAGTATGATGGTGTCTATAGGTTTATCATAGATGGCCTTTGTGGTGTTGAGGTATTTACCTGTTATGCCCATCTTCTCCAGGGCTTTTGTCATGAAAGGATGTTGCACTTTGTCAAAGACCTTCTCAGCATCAATTGAGATGATCATGTGACTTCTGTCTGCAAATCTCTTGATATGTTGAATTACATTAATTGATTTTCATATGTTGAATGAGCCATGCATCTGTGAAATAAAGTCCACTTGATCATGTGTATGATACTTTCTATGTGTTGGTGAACTCTGTTTGCCAAGATTTTATTGAGAAATTTTTCACCAATGTTCAAAGAAATTGGTCTATAGTTCTCTTTAAAATGTCCTTGCCAGATTTTGGTATTCTTGTGATGGTGGCTTCATAGAATGAGTTTGGGAGTGCCCTTTCCTCTTCTACATTATGGAATAGTTTGAGGAGAATAAGTTTTAATTCTTCTTTGAAGGTTTGACAGAATTCCTCTGTGAATTTCAGGACCTGGGCTTTTCTTTGTTGGGAGACTCCTTATTACTGTCTATTTTGGTGAATGTAATGGGTCTATTTAAATTGCTTATATCCTCTGGGGTTAATTTTGATAATTCATATGTATTAATGAATTTTTCCATTTCTTCTATATTTTCATTTGTTGGGTGAGTACAATTTCTCAAAGTATTCCCTTATGATCTTCTGAATTTTGTTGGCATCAGTGGCTATGGCCCAATTCTCATCTCTAATTTTTAAAAATTGGGTCACTTCTTTCTTTTGGTGAGATTGGCTGGGGTGGGGTATCTTTTTGAAGATATTTTAATATCTTTTAAAGATATTTTACTTTTCTTTTTGAAGAACCAGCTCTTAGTCTGATTAATTCTTTGAATTGTCTTTTTGTTTTTGTCTAATTGTGATATTTCTGCCTTAATCTTGATAATTTTGATCTGAGTGTTCCTTTTGGGATTGGCTCATTATTGGCTTTTTAGCGTCTTATGGTGTGTCATTAAGTTAGTAGGGCCTTCCCTAACTTATTGGTGAAAGTGCTTCCATCTTAGAACTGCCATTTCTGTATCCTATAAATTTTGATAGGATGTATTTTTCATCCTTGTTTGATTTCAGAAATCTTTTAATTTCCTCTCTGATTTCTTCAATGACTCATTGCTCATTCAGCAGTGTATTATTCAGTCTCAATGAATTTGTAACATTTCCAAAATTTTCCTTGCTTTTGAGTCCTAGTTTTATTCCACTGTGATCTGATAAGGTACAGGGGGTGATTTCTATTTTATGGTATTTGTTGAGGCCATTTTTGTGAACTAAAATGTAGTCTATCTTAGAAAATTTCCATGTGGTGCTGAGAAGATTGCATATTCTAGCTCTGAGGGATGAAATGTTCTGGAGATGTCTGTAAAGTTCAGTTAGTCCATGGTGCTATTCAAGTATATTGTTTCTCTGTTGATTTTGTGCTTTGATGACCTGTATCTTGGTGAAAGTGGGGTATTGGAATCTCCCATAATTATTACGTCTGGCCCGATGTGTTCCTTTATCTCTAATAAAGTTTGTTTTATGAATCTAGATGTCCATGTATTTGGTGAAGAAATATTAAGAATCATTATGAGTTCCTTGCTGACTGTTCCTTTTACTTATATATAGTGTCCTTTGTCTTTTCTGGTTACTTTGGCAGTGAAGTCTAAATTGTCCAAAATTAATATTTCCACTCCTGCTTTTATTCTTGCACATGCTTGGTATGTTGTTTTTCAGTCTTTAATCTTCAGCTTTCTATAGTTTTTATGGATGAGGTGAGTCTATTGAATGACATATATGGAGGGTTCATTTTTTTAAATCCAAATGACCAATCTATGTCTCTTGATTGGTGAGTTAAGACTATTTATATTGAAAGCAATTATTGAGAGGTGTTTATTATTTTGCATCATACTTGCTAGTGATTTTCATTCATATTTGGTCTATTTTTTCTCAAGTTCCCCTCATATTTATTATTCATACCTTTGATATTCTAATTGGGGTTGTCTTACCTCCCACCATATGCAGTATTTCATTGAGGATACTCTGCAATGCTGGCTTGATGGCTGTGAATCATTTAAACAAGGCAATATCATAGAATGTCTTGTACTTACCACCTATTTTAAAAGGTAACTCCACTGGGTAGTGTAATCTTGGTTTGCAGTTATTCTTTTTCAAGACTTGGATGATGTCTGTTCAGGCTTTCCTTGCCTTTAAGGTTGTTGTTGAGAAGTTTACTATTATTCTGATAGGTTTGCCTTTGCAAGTCAGTTGGCATTTCTCTTTTGTAGCTTTAAGAATAGCTTCTTTGCTCTCTAGACTTAGTATTCCAATTATAATGTGCTATGAGGAAGACCTGTTCTGGTATACTCTGTTGAGATTCTGAAAGTTTCAGTTGAATGGGTATCCAGCTCTTTCTAGGTTTAGGAAGTTATCATCTAATATTTCTTTGAATAAATCTCCTAATCTTCTCATGTTGTTTTCAGCTTCTTCACAAACCCCCTGAATTCGCTTCTTCATTTTATCAAATATCTCTTGAAAATCTTGCTCATACTGCTTCAGCTTTCTTTCTATCTTGGCATCTGAGTAAATAAGGTTTTCTACCTTTTCCTCAGCTTTAGCTATTCTGTATTCATCTAGTATGGATACCAAAGGTTCTACTGTAATACTGGGTTGGTTAATTTTGCCTTGCATTTCAAGGATCTCTGCTTGATTCTTCTTTAGGATCTCAATTTCTCTGGAGAATTTCTCTTCCAAATTACATACATTTTGTCCAGTGAATCAGTTGCTCTCATCGTGATGTCTTTGAGGTCTTTTAGTGTATTTATAAGCAGGGTTATATATTCTCCATAAGGCATCTCCAGGAATCTGATGACCCTGAAATTATCCCCTGAAGTGCTATGGTCTATAGGATCTTTCCATCCAGCATGACCTTTCATGTTTCATGTGTTTTTCTGCTGAGCATTGCCTATTGCTTAGTCTTGGTGCTCATTTCCACCTCCTCCATGTATAAAGAGGTTTTCCCCCTGTGTTCCTGTGAGTTTGGTGTTAATTAGTCAGTGGTGCTTCTCTCTCACACCCCACCCTGGTAGTTTGCAGCCTCAATGTCCAGTACCTAGCTCCCGCTGAAACTTCTGCATTCAGCACTGCCTCCTCTGTTTCTCCTCATCCCCTGCATTCCTAGCCCTCAATTGCACCACAGCCTGAACTGTATGTTTTAGGCTCCCCAGATCTGTGAAGGTACTTTTCCACATCACAAGCCCTTATGGGACACAAACATGCCTCATTCTGAGCAAGGTTTCTTAGGAGATCCAGCAGTGCCAGCCACTCTTCTCCATTCTCTGAACTTGCCACCCTTTAGTTTCTATCCCTCCAGCTCATGGTTCCAATGGCTCCAGAGTCCAGGGTGGCAAGTGTTGCTTTCTGACACACACACACAAAAATCCCAGAATCCCCAGGTCTGAGACCCTACAGTGGGGCCATGTCCCCTGGCCTCTTCCCCAGTGAGTCCTGCAGACCTGTGATTTGTCCACCTTGCCTCCCACTAGTCATGACCAAACGGAAGGGCCCTGTCACACCTTTTTTCAGTTGTGCACCCTTCTGAGTCCTCTGCCATACCTCCTCACGGCGACTTGCTGTCAGGGATAGCCCTGCTGGGTCTCTCTTAAGCCATGTGCCCATGCTAGTGGCTCTGCCTTGTCTTCCACCAGCCACCTGCCATTAGGGATTGCTGCTTTTTCTTATTCATTCATAAACATTCACTCATGCACCATTTTTTTTGGAAAGGCTGGCAAAGTGAAATGATATGCCTTAATGCTTTTGTAATATTTTATGTATAACTTTATACTTACCAGATTTTATAGATACATTGTGGTATAGTTTGCTTTCTGTAAAATTCACTAATCACAAGTGTACAATTAGGTGTTTTTTAGTGGATTATAGAATTATGCAACTAGCACCACAATCCAGTTGAGAACATTTCAATCATCCCAGAAAGCTCCCTTGTCCTATTTTCCACCAATTTCTGATCCCACTCTGAGCCTCAATCTGTTTCTGTCTTTATAGATTTGACATGCTTTTTGCATTTAATATACACATACACATAAAATATGAAGCTTTTTGTGGATCTTTCCCCATTTACATTCTTTGAAATTAATTCATATCTTCACATGTATCAGTAGTTTCCTCCTTTTTGTTGCCATATCATATGTATCCCCTTGTATGAACATATCACATTGTGCTTAATCATTCACTAGTTTATGGACATCTGCAGCCATAGCACCCTGGCATCATATTCCACCAGATATCTGGTACTAAGCCAGGCTGATCTCATTAGTCCTTGGATGGGAAACCATCTGAGAATACCAGATGCTGCAGGTTAGGCAACCCACTCCCAATTGGCAACCCACTCCTAAGACAATTTGCCATTGACAACCCTATGAATAGCAGAGAAGCACTGTTGGGCATGACACAGTGTCAGGGAGTGTTTCATTCTGTTGTACATAGGGTCACTATGGTTCTGACCAACTCAAAGGAGCCTAACAACAATAACAACAAGTTTATGGACATATGTTTCCATTTTGGGGCATTATGAATAATGCTACCGTGAACATTCACATACAATCTTTGGGTGGATATATATTATTATTTTTCTTTGGTGGATGTCTCAGACCAGAATTACAGGGTTGTAGGGTAAGTTTGTGCATACATTTTAAAGAAATTTTCAAAAATGTTTTACTAAGTGGCTGTAGCATTTTATATTCATACAAGCAACACGTGAGAGTTCCAATTTCTCTGCATCCTTTACATTTGCTATTGCCTGTCTTTTCATTATAACTAGTGGTATGTAGTGGTATCTCGTTGTGCTTTAAATATGCATTTCCCTAATCACTGATGCTGTTGAGTATTATTTTTGTTTGTATTAGGCATTCTCTGGTGGAGTGACTACTTACAGATTTTGCCCATTTTTAAATTGAGTTGTTTTTCTTCTTCCTTAGACTTTTAAGAGTTCTGTACATATTCTGAATATAGATATTTATTAGATGCATGATTGGAAAATATTTTCTTGCAGTCTGTTGATTATCTTTTTATTTTCTTCATGGTGTTTTTTGAAGCATGAAACAATCACACTTCAGAAATTGTTTTGTAAGTAAATCTTTCATACTATTTTTAAGGGCAGAAACTGGGCACTCATGGATAGGCCTACTTCCTCATACTGTACTCATTAAGAATTTTGGAGAATCTGCTTGAGTTTAGTTAGCACTATTTAAAATTATTTGACTGGATTAAACCTTTTAATTTCCGCAGGAATCCCAGAATGTTCTACTAGCAAAGTCAATTATTCCCTAGGTCACAGGAAAGAAGTGGCAGTCCTGGAATTCAAAGCCAAGTATTCTGACCCTAGTGCCCAACCCCATGACCCTCCCACATGACTCTGCTCCTAATTAGTATTTTTCTCTAGAGATCATTGAAATCAGAGCAAGAAAATAGATGCTTTCTCAATTATTTCATGATGATTTAAAAATATTATTATTAAGTCATTGGACTCAAGGTAAAATGTATATAATTTAAGACTTTCGGCAATTAGAACCAAAAGTTGAATTAACAAAAATTCAATATGATGAGCAATCAAAGAACCCTATTTAGTAATGAAGAGTTTCACTTTCAATTCATGTTTACTTTCATGGAAATAACAGTGTAAAATGATGACTTTGATCTTCTTGGCTCTTTGGAGAGTAGTAATTATGGCTCAGTGGACCTAGCTAGATGTCTCTCAGGTGCTTCATGAAGACTCATTATGGTTCTGAGAAAGAAGTAACAGGTGTCCTTAAAAGTGCATCATTCTTTATAAATAGCAGTATAATGTATGACTAGTGGTACTTGTTTTTCAGAGTAAGGATTAAATGTGATGATTTATGTAAAGGGTTTTATCTAATGTCTGGAGAAAAGGTAAGCATAATTTTTGCACTTTTTATGAGTCATATCTTGTTTCTTTTTAGTTCTACTTTTGACTTTTCCATTTTGATAAGCAGAAGCTTGGTATGTATTTACTCAAATATATTCATGCTTGATAAACAACCTTACAAAGTCTGCAGAATGTCTTCTAGGTAGCTGGCTTAATAAGATAGGAGTCTTAGGAAAGTATATGAAATAAAAACTATGAAACATAAAACCAGTTCTCTACTAGGTATCTTATCTCAGAGAATTGCCATTGTATTACCTAAGTGAAACCCTAATATTTAGTATAGTAATTTAGTTTATTAAAAGAAAATACATTCTTGAGTAGAGTATATTACAGTGAAGCCATGTTAGCTGAAGTTAGAGAAAAGAAAACTTGATAAGTATTTGTTTCTTCATTTTAGTAACTAATAGTGCTGGGTAAGTAACCAATTTATTTCATTGCCATTAAGAATTTACCTATCAAAAATAGATGAGTCTTTACAAATATCTATTAGAGTACAGTTTCATTTAATAACATGATTCTTTCTTATATGCTTTTTGTTTGTTTTATTTTACAAACATTTTTTTCACTGTAACCTATGCAGATTTAATAAACTATCAGGCAGTGGTTTGTAAAATCATTTTGCTTTTTTCATTCAGGATACACTATTTATTTAGAGAAACATAAGTTTTTTTAAATGGTGTATTTCATCTTTGTTTTTTTGATAAGCTACATTAATTTGGAAATATGTATTTTCCTTTATAACATTGATATTTATCAAGGCAATGTAGATTTAATCAGGAAGTATAACATTGGCAATGCCTAGTGCTTATATTAATTAAAAGCAGAAACTCACTTCAAAATATATAGTAATTTGTACTTGAAATAAAATTCTGTGTAAGCAAATGCAAATTATTTAGGTAGGTAAATTTTATTCAATCAATTCATAAGGAAATACTTATATTTGAATGAAAATGTTTAATGGATGACTCTTCTAGAATGAAAAATGTAATATTATAGAGTGTGTAGAATTTCATAGTGTTTTAGGGCATGAAATTTATCTTCATGTTTAGATTGTCACCATTCCCCAATTTTCTAAGCAATGTTTAGATTTCAGAAGTGCAACGACCTTCTATTCATTTATATTCAATACAAGAAGAAGGAAAGAAAGGAAGGAAGAAAAGATAAAGAGAAAGAAAAAGAAAGAAAGAACAAAGAAAGAGAAAGAAAGGAAGGAAGGAAGAAAGAAAGAAGTCATGAAGTAGATGTGAGGAAAGACCATTTCTGAACAACAAAAATCATATTATAACTGGTAAATCTGAGAACTGTTGCTACAAAGTTTCCACAGTGGGAATCATATCCTACTAGACCCAGAAATTCTTGAGAATACAGCATACTATATGACACAAATGCTATTATAATATTATGGTAGAAAATCCACTATCTTTTTGCTGCCCACAGCTGTCCTTAAGTGCTTACACCTTTAAACCGAATGACAGTTTTAAACCCCTTAACGAAACTAGAATTGATAATAAAATAGCTAGTGGCCAGGATCACCTGCCCCAGCCTTGGCCTTTGACGCTCATCTTCCTATTCTGCTGACCTTTAGAGCATACCTTTAGAGAGACACAGCATATGCCACACACTGGGTGATGAAGTGACAGGCATTTGGAAACCCTGGGAAGAAAGTTAAGGCTTATTCACTGCTGCCACTGACAGCAAACAGACAAGCTCCTAGTCCAAACTTGGAACTTGCCCAGATAAGGGACCTGTGATGCTATTCAATATAACAAATGTCACCTTTTGCTATACATTCCTTTCTTCATGAAGGAAATATTTCATCTCTTATAAGAAAAGTTTTTGGAAATTAAAAATCCTGATCTTTCACTCCACCGTTATATGTTGGCATAAAAACACCATTAAACAATCTAATTGACACATTGTAGAGAATAAAAAGTTTCTTTGAAACTTTCTAAAGTCCTATTTTTGAGTTAAAGTTATGTTTTAGAGTTTTTATAGATTTAATTCACTAGTATTTTAATACTGGCATAGCTGGGCCAAATAAACTTCACTTAACTGGAAATGGCCTTGAAGGTCTTCATTTCATCCTGAATACAATTTATTTAACAATCCTTGTGCAGGTCATTTTGCACAATTAGCTACTGTATCAAAAGCGGCAACCTTGAGCTGCGGTCTTAGATAAGACCCCAAATCTAAATTGCAGAAGTTTCTTTTTATTATTTTATTTTTATTTTTGCAGAATGGTGGTGGGGGTTGAACCCATGGCCTCATGTACACTAGGGAAGTGCTCTGATACTGAAATGCACTTCCAGACCCCCTTTTATTTTTTATTTGGAGACAAAGTGTCTCAAAGCTGTGCAGGCTGTCTCTGGCCTGGAACTCATAATCTTTCTGACTCAGCCTCCCAATTTACTGGGATTACAGGGATGTGCCATGGCTCTCTGTCAAAAGTTTATATTTTATTCATGAGGAGTCCAGTATACGATCATGTGGCTTTGCAGGGCAATATTTACTCATGCTGGAGGTTCACTCCTCTGCTACCGTACCCTCACAATATGGAGAACATATTGCCTCCTTAGAGGATGCACTAGAGTTAGTTGGATGGTTTTATCTTTCCTCTATTCTGCTTTCACTTGGAATTAACAAATTGCCTAATCGGAGACCTACTCTTGCAACTTTTTTTTCACTACCAGATGGTTGAATAGTGGCAGCAAAAGGAAGAGAATTACATCTTGATGAAGAAATATACAATGCCTCTTATTACATGTGTGAATCCCAGTATCTAATTAGTTAAGGTGGAGGGTTGGAGAGAAAGGAGGAAAATGTCTTGATGTGTTTATCTTTTGCTTCAATAATACTATATTTTCAAATTGCTATTAATTATAAATTACCAAAATGTGATAATTTATTTAAGTTGGAAAGCTGGTGACTATAGTTGTGTTGAAAGGTGTTGATCTGAGACTACTCCCCTTGGCCCCTTGTATGCATATCTCCACCACAGAGAGTTCTTCTAATGAAATGAAGTGTCCCTGGGTTCCTATGCTTGTATGGTTTCTTTTCATATCTAATGTGAACAACTCAACATACAAGAGCTCACAATGACACTATGCTCTGAGATGTAAATCTCTTCATCTACGATGTCTGATCAGATTCATTGTGGTCAAACTACTTGGGTATTTTTCAGGGTTCCTCTATTGACTTATTCTTGGCTATAAGTTTTACATATATTGTACTCTCTTGTCTAAATTGATTTCCCCTCAACTAATTCTTATCTTTTAAATTATTAAAGCAATGCATTCTCTTGGTTTATGTACGTGAGCATGTGTGAAAATATTCACACATACACATAAATGTTATCCCTCTATCTTTGGCCCTTCTCCTTGAAGCTAAGCATATTTAAATTTTCTGCTTATACTTATTCCAGTCATAAGTTTATGAGTTGAATGCATTTAAAGATGTATTTATTTTAATTTAGTATTATGTAAAATATAATAACTAAATATCAAGACTATATAAAAATTACAAAATAAGAGCCACATTTGCTAAAGGAAAAAAACATCACAAAAACAAAACACTGGAAACAAATAAATTGTCAGATGCAAATCTAAACATATTTATAATTGCAAGTAAATATTCTAATCAATCCAATTTAAAGGTAGAGATTGTTACATTGAAAATAAAAGACATAGTCCTACTATATACTGTCTAAAAGAGGTATATATATAAATTTAAAAATTAAATAAAAAACTAAAATCAAACTTAAAATAGGTTGAATATTACAGGATAGAACAAGGTATATCATACAAATATAGAAGATATGAAGATAAGCTTAGTTCAGAATTATGTGTCAATACATCAGAAAGATATAAAAATGATAATATATACACAACTAACAATGAAACCCCAATGTATGTGAAGCAAAAATAGATATAATTAAGAGGAGAAACAAAAAATTGTTGAGATTTCTATATCTCATACTTAGTAATTTATGTAAAAATTGCACAGAAAATCAGTAGATATAGGAAACTTGAAAAATACTATCAATCACATTAGTAATAATAAACTTATTTTTAAAGAAAAAAAGTACTATCAATCAAATGTTCAAACTGGTATTTATAGAAACATTACACTCAGTAGCATGAATCACATTCTTCTCAGGAAAATGTGTAATTCCTCACAAATCAAACATATGATAGAGCAAAAACACATCTCAATAAATTTAAAACAACTGAAATCACTAAAAAATATTCCCATGAACACAAAAGAATTAAATTAGAAATAACAGAAAGAAATTTAGAAAATAATTCAAATATCTACTAACTTAAAAACATTTGTCCAAAAACTTATAGGTCAAAGAAGAAATCAGAATAGAAACTTTAAAATATGATGAATGGAATTGAAATGCATATGAAAACATATGCCAAAATTTATTCCACACATATAAGACAACACTTAGTGGACATTTATAACACTGATCATCTATATGAGAGAAAGCAAAATTCTCACATCAGAAATCCAAGTTTCCCTCTTGAGAAAATAGAAAAAAGGAAAATTAAACTCAGGGAAGTACAGAAAAAGGAAATGCATAAATTCATCAGGGTAATAAATAAAATAGAAAGTATAAAATGGTATAAAATATCTGACACCAACAGCATATAACAAAATTATATATCATGATGAGGCAGGATTTATGTGAGGAATATGAAGTCAATGTAACATCCAAAATCAATCAATGCAATGGACCATACTAATGGGATAAATAACAAAACTATATAATCATCTCATTAAATTCATGAAAATGGCATTCAACAAATAAGATCTATTGATGAAAATTGTCTCATATAAGTTCCTTATGGAACTTGTTAAACCTGATTAAAGATAGAAAATATCATACTTAATGGTGAATTACTACATGTTCTCCACCTGTAATTGAGTGACAATGATATCTATTACTACCTGCATTCAAAAATTGTATTAGATTTTATTAAAGAAATGCAAACCCAAACTAGAATCTAATGTCACCTCTTACCCAATAGGATTTCTATTTTAAAAAAGTGAAAGAATGAAAAAGAAAGAAAAGAAAAGAAGTGTTGGCAAAGATGTGGGACAATTGAAAGTCTTCTTCTGTACAGCTGGTAGAAATATAAAACAGTGCAACTGTTAGAGAAATGCCCCTTTTTGATATATATCTAAAGGAATTGAAAACAAGGTCACAAAGGGATATTTTTGTTGCAAAAGGTCACAAAGGGATATTTTTGTTGCTTATTATTAGGTGCTATATATATACACACACACATATATATATGTTCATATTCACTGCAAAATTGTTCACAAAAGCACTTGATCATTTTTAAATATATTGAGACATAGTTTATGGATTTATCATAGAGAATGTTTCATGTGTGCTTGAGAAGAGTGTACTGTATATTCTGTTTTTATCAGGTAAAGCGTTCTATTAATGTTTTTTACTAGTTTACATTGTGCTTCAAGTCTTTTGTTTTCTTGTTAACCTTCTAGATTCCATACACTATTGAGTGCTAAAATTTCCATATCATTAAGTTGCGTATTTCTCTCTTTAATTCTGTCTGATACTTGCTTCCTAGATTGGAAGCTTCTTGTTAAATACACACATTTATAATTTCTATGTTTTTCTCAAAGACTGACACTTATCATCATAAGATATCCTTCGACTCTAGTAACATTTTTCATGTTATAAAGTATATTTGTCTGATATTTTCAGAGTAGTTCCAGATCTCATTTGGCATTAGATGTTAATCTCTTTCCCCTTTTTTAT
>VMDO01016044.1:0-23907 GCA_007922755.1 Pedetes capensis
TTGAATGTTTCCATCATAAAAGGGACAAAAATACTCAGAGAAACAATACCATAAAATAAAATGATGAATAACCATGTGAAGTTCATTTTTAAAGAAAGATGTTTTCAATTTGTTAAGCCCTTTTATAAGTAACACACCTTACATTTTCCTAATAATTTCAAATTTAATTTTTATATCATTTCATGATATTTAATGAGAAAACTATAAGCTTAATTGAACATACTTTAAATTATCAAATTAACTTAGATTCTATGACTGACTACATATAATATTTAATAATATATTAATATTTAAGATAACATGTTCAAAGAAATGAATTTTCATCATATACTTTAAAATATTACCCATTATAGAAAACCATTTCAAGATTGAAAATCATAGTATGTAATACATAATTTCATATTTCTTTTTTTTTCCTACGGTACTAGGGGTTGAACCCAGGACCTCGTGCTTGCATGTTATGCAAGTGCTGGACCACTGAGTTGCACCCCCAGCCCCCTTTTTATTTTTTTTTTCTTTACTTTTTGAGACAGGGTCTCACTAAGTTACGCAGACTTCCTCTGGTCTCGAAATTGTGATCCTCCTGGCTCCGCCTCCCAAGCCGCTGGGATTACAGGCATGCCCCACCATGCCCAGCTATAATTCCATATTTCTAAATGGCACAAAATATAAATTATAAGATAATAGTTATTTTCATAAATACTCTAAGAGAATAGTTTATCTTATTGATGTTAACTTTTAAGGGTGTCACACTACAATAATGTATTCAGGAGTTCATCATAATTCTACTACAAGATTTTAATCTCAGAGAAGTTTACTTTATTTTGCTGCGAATGACCTTATTTCATTTTTCTTGATAATTTATATACATAGGCTAGATTTTTCAGACACATTTTGAATATAGATATTCACATTAGTAACAGTTAAGCATCATATTGTTTTACTTATGCAACAAATTTGTTCATTAATTGCAATTATTCCATGCTATAGCATAATTCCATTTTAAAAAACATAAATTTGTTTTAAGCAACATAATCCAATATAAATAAGAATTATTTACTTGAATTTACATGATCAACTAATCATAGCTGTAGAGTAACAAATTTGTGTATTAGTAATGTTCAAGTAAGCAAAAACTATCTTTGTATAATTTCAAGGTTCAGCCAAAAAAAAAAAAAG
This sequence comes from Pedetes capensis, assembly GCA_007922755.1. Classification (NCBI taxonomy): domain Eukaryota; kingdom Metazoa; phylum Chordata; class Mammalia; order Rodentia; family Pedetidae; genus Pedetes; species Pedetes capensis. The sequence goes on from VMDO01016044.1 coordinate 1,180, forward strand.
AGTGGACACAAATCATATAAATTCAAGTTAAAATCTTATAAATGTTTATGTATAGACCTTCCTGAATTCACTGTAATTGTCACTTATAACCTTCAAAAATATTGTTAGAAATATGGGTAAAATAAACAAAAACATTTACTTCACATTAATTAGAAAAGAAAGTAAAAATGAAGCATGAATAAGTAGGTTCTTTGTTGAACACTCATCTTTGTGATTGTGAATAAAAATAGTTTTTTCTTCCTAACAGGAGGTGACCAAAAATTGTTTAGGTTACCAGGAATTTTGAAAAGCACTCCAATATCATTTAGGCAACTTTATATCAATTCATAGAAAATGTTTCCTTCTTCTTCTTCCCACTTATTTTTCCTTTTCTGAGTTCCAGAGATAGTTCAGGGAATATCTTCAATAATCCCAAATTTCAGTATTACGAAATAACAATTTCTCATGTTCAAATGTTACATCCCTCAATGTTACATAAATAAATCCACAAATGCTGTAATTGTAGGAATTTAAACAGAATTCCCAAGAAAAATAAAATATATTCTTGTGTTATTTTTCATGTAGGACCCTTCTGCATGATGAGGAAAAATAATTTTTATTACATTCTAATGAGGTACCATGGAGCACTTGCCTAGCATGTGCAAGGCCCTGGATTCAACCTGCCAGTACTACCTGAAAAAGAAAGAGGTAAGTTAAAATGCAAACATTCAATACACATGCTTCCCTCCATAATCAGTTTCTGAATAAAACATAAACTGGGTTTATGTGCAATGGTTAAAAACAAATCATGGTGTGTTACCTGAATTTAATATAGATTGTGGAGGTAAGAAAAAGTGTGAGGACTTCCATCTTCAGTAAATATTTAGTGGATATTTAGTAAATATTTAATCTGTATTTGACATTTGATATAACTGGTTCATATATATTGATTGTCTTTTCTGTCAAATGTCAAAAAGGCCAACTACCAAATTTGATAGGCAGCTCCAAAAAACTACAGATGAGATTTTTAAACACGTAATAAAACATTCTTGCTTCTGAAAGCTGTGCAGTGTGCTTTTGGATATGACATACGTTATTTGAAACATGAATCTGCTTTGCTACTGTGGGTACTATTTCTTTATATTTGACAGTGTTCTGCTCCAAGTGAAAAGAGTAAGGAAGTTAGAAAGCAATAAAACAAATAATAAAAACCATGTTCCTTCAAGATTTTGATAGATTTCTTTCTTCAATTTTGGTTTAATTTCTGTTTGAATTATATACAATTTCCTGATGTATATTTCTCACATGGACAAAATGACTGATAAAATTAATGGTTTTAGAATTTATGCCTTCCATAATACTATTTCATGAAATACTGTCTCTAGGAAAATACAATTTAATTGCTTTGTGTTATTGCCTATTGTCTGTACTCTTTTTAATATTTTCATTACAAGCAAAACCAGTGTTGAATAAGATTAGTTCATTTTATTTTCCAGTATATTGAATTTTTTCTAATATAAGAGAATATATATTCTTCTAGGCTGTTCAGAAAAGAAATGTGATGTTTATAATTGATTTTTGTAAGCAGGTATTTTTAAAAATGAAACTTTTATTAACTTATAAGAAAATTATCTCCAAAATCATGAGATAAGCTGAGCATATTGGTACACTTGCAGGTACAACTGCAGGGAAATGAAGGCAGGAGAATGGCGAGCTAGAGGCCATAGGCAGCATGTGTAACTTAATGAGACCCTGTCTCAAGACAAAAAATAAAAAGGAGGCTGGATGTCCAGCTTAGTGACTGAGCACTTGCAAAGTCTGTGTGAGACTCTAGGTTCAACTCCCAAGTACCACAAAAAAGTAAATAAATAAAATGAAATAAAGTAGAAATAAAAATTAATGAGATCACTACTAAAAATAATTGTGCAAGTTTTCAATTTTTATGTAATTATTCATTTTATATAACTTCTTAAAACAAACATAATAAGCATTCTCTGTTTGAAGTCTCCATCTTAGATTTCTTTGTCAACATTATGATCTTAACCACAATATTGTTGTTGTTAGGTGCCAACAAGTCGGTGTCTGACTCATAACAACCCTATATACAACATGTGAAACAGTATTGTTAGTCCTTCTCTGCTATTCACAAGCCTACAGCATTTGGTGTTCCCAGGTGGTGTCCTACCCAAGTACTAAACAGGCCTGACCCTGCTGAGCTTCTGAGATCTCATGGGATCAGATGCCACGGTGGTATGGTTGCAGACAACCACAAGTTAGTATTATGAAATTAGTATCACAATGTATTATTATTATGGCACTAATATAATAATGATCAACATATATACTTGAATATAAAAATTACAGATGAATAATTTCTTTCATTTCTCCTGAAACATTTTTATTAAAAGTTGTTTGTTCTTACATTCAAATGAAGAGAGAGCGAAGGAAGAAAGAAAGAAAGAAAGAAAGAAAGAAAGAAAGAAAGAAAGAAAGAAAGAAGAAAGAAGGAAGAAAGAAAGGAAGAAAGGAAGAAGAAAGAAAGAAAGGAAGGAAGGAAGGGAGGGAGGGAGGGAGGGACAAGAGGGAAGGAGGAAGGAAAGAAGGAAGAAAGAAAGGAAGGAAGGAAGGAATGAAGGAAGGTAGCTCTGAAATTAAAATAATTCAGTTTAAATCCTAAAGTGATCAATACATGAAAATACAATAATGAGAAGGAAATATAGAGTCCTGTTCAAACAAGAGCAAGATCCAAAACCCATGATTAGCTTTCAAGGAAGCATACTGTAAGAATGGCATGTAGCATGCTGCAAAGATAGAAAGTAGTTTATGATAATCAGCTAGAATGTTTAAATCAATTGCTAGAGGGAAAGAAAAACAAATTGGGCTGGAAAGGAAGCAAAGAGACTAAGAATTGTCAGCAGGCATGTTATAGGGCCAATTTGACAAGAGTTGGACTAAATATGCTAGTAAGAAAATTATGGTGCCAGGGACAATGGAAAAAAATGAGTCATTAAATGTCAAGAATGTCAGTCCAAATTCTAACCTTTCTGTCGAATTCATGGAACATTTGAATCCTCTTTATAGTTAAATACACATATTTTTGATTATTTTAAATGATACAGAAAAGGCACTCAGCCAAGTAAATTTTGATTTGTTAGAAATGTTAGAAATGTGGACCTTTAAACGTTTTCTCAAATGTCTGAAAATTTTTAAATAAAATATTCTGGTTTTCTTTAATGTACAAAGAGTAGAAAATGCTTTATTATATTCAAGTAAATAAAATATTTTGACTTGTAAAAATTTATTTACTGTACAAAGAGTAGAAAATGCTTTATTATATTCAAATAAATGAAATATTTTGACTTGTAAAAATTTATTTCGAAGATATGACGATGTTTTTTGTTTGTTTTTGTCCACAAAGGAAATTCAATTGAGGAAAAATGCCTTACATCATACCAAAAATAAATTCTTTTTTATCTGAATAATGGAAAATAATCAAATTTGGCATAACCTCTGTTATGTGTTTTATCATCTCACTTTCATATCCTTTGTTCATACACAGTCATATTTCATGTTGTAGAGAATATTAAGGGACTTTTTTTTACACAAAATTTGTTTTTAACAGATTTGCATTAGCTAGAATATTTTCTACCTTTTGGTAAAATTTTCTTTCATTTTTTGAGGTAATTCCATGCAAAGTCTCATAAATAATGTTGATATTTTCACTGGCATAAAAATGTGTGCTTTGATGTGAGTAATTAGAGCTGATTAAAAAAAACTCCAAAATTAACTCCACAATGTACAAAAAAATCCTGTTAGAATTAAACAAAGAAGAAGAATGAAAAAATATTATGAAAAAATGTTTATTTTTATGGCTGCAGCATAAAAATCAATATTACTTGGCTATTTGTATAAGTGAGCTGAACTGGAGTTTTATTTCTATTGAGCTAGGCTCTATCTTCTAGCAGCAATAGAAGACAGTTGTTAAAAGATTATCTTTTCTTTGGTGATATCAAAGATTTGTTATTTTTTCTTATTGTTTTTTTAATTAGAAGTTATCTCTATATTTGCTGACTCTGCCCCTCAGTTACTTTTTTCATTTTCATTATTATTATTGTTATTATTATTATTATTTCTTTAGTGATACAAGAAGGTTGAGCCCAGGACCTCATACATATTAAGCAAGCAGTCCATCATTGAGCTGTATTCAAGCCCCTTTTTAATTTTGTTTTTATTTTGAGACAAGGTCTTCTTACTAAGTTGTGCAGGCTGCCACTGGCCTCAAACTCACAATCCTCCTGCTTCAGACTCCCATGTTCACTGGGATTATAAGTGTACTCTATGTCATCTAGTTTTATTGTTATTATTTTTAATGATATTACTCCTTTAACAATCTAAACTTAACTCATGTTGAACAGATAGACAGGTTTTACTCATCCATTGTACAAAAATTATTTGTGATGATTATTTAAAATGTCTTTATGTTCCTCTAGTTTCTAGTCTAAACAAGGGCAAAAACTATCTTCACTGTCAGTTTCTGGAATATAGCAGTCATGTTACAACCTCTATTCATTGAACACCAATCTTCATCTACTCTAGAAAGCTAATTTCCTTAGTGAATTTTTTTATAGAAAAATAGGCCTGCAACCATAGAACTGTGGTTTCTGATCCCATCAGATCTCTGAAGCTAACCAGGGTCAGATTTGGTTAGTACTTGGTAGTTAGTACTGTAGGCTTGGTAGAAGGACCCAGCAACCCACTCCCAGAAAACAATCAGCCATTGAAAACCCTACAAATAGCAGAAAAGCATGACAATAGTGTTTCATCTGTCTGCACAAAGGGTCGCTGTGAGTCAGATACCAACTCAAAGGCACCTAAGAACAACAGGACAAAGCATTCTTTCAATGACCATCACTGGTTGAGTCCTCCAGAAAGCAGACCATTACACAAAATATAATACTCAGAATAAATATTAAAAATTGGCCATGACATCAACCCCTGTGAAAAGAAAGGAAGGGAACATTGTTGGGCAGAAGGGTGAAGACCATGTGGTTCCCAAGTCCAAGGGAAACTCTGGAATTAAGATAGTGCCTTAGAATGGTCCTATAATTAAGTCCAAGTCCATAGTTCTTTGAATAATCCTTACCAGAGATAAGTACTAGATGTGGCTTCCCCAAGAATGGTGAGACCTTAGTCAAGACCGACCTCTGTAGATAAGGAGATCCCTGAAGAGCTCAGAGTTGACATCTATCTAGTGGCATCACTCCTAAAAGATGGAATCATCAGTGCTTACCTCATGGCAAATATGGATGCATTTATATTTTATATCTATCATAATTCCTCCTTTGCACTATTCATACCCATTCTTCATATGTGTTTAGTGGCTAGTCCTTCCTGAAGCTCATGTGGGCCTCTCATCCTGGGGAAATCAAAGGGAAAGTTGAATGCAGAAAATTATAGCCTGTCCTGCTATAGCTGACCTTGGTGCAACAACTAATACTTACTATCTCTTTTCTCCATTGCCCAATGTGAATTTCCCTTTGTCCTTATTTGGTACATCTAATGTTCTTGGTTGCTATCCTGGTGCTGTGATCCACATCCACATTCACGAAGTTTTAAGCCATACTGATACGCTTCATAATTGGGTAAGGTTGTAACAAGAGGCATTCAACTGGATCATCTTTGTAGTTCCTGCTTTCCCCAGTTGTGTACCAGTGCCTCTGTATTCTGCTGACAGTCAGAGTCAATTATCACTTCCAAGATAGTTATTTTTAATTTACCTTCAGTAGGAGAAATCCAAAGCATCCAAAGCATGGAAATTTTGTGCTCCATTGGAAGAAGTGTTCTCCCTTTGTAGGCCAAGGACTCTATCCTTGTAGAATGTAGCTTTTCAGGGACAGGGAAAAATATTCAAAGGGTAAGGCATAAGAATGATGTCAGTAAACTATTCTTAGTCCCAACCCTTTGTTCCTAGACCTGTGTATTTTTTATGAGAAAAGAATCACATTAATATCTTGGATTTAGGTATACCATGTATTTTATAATGTAATCTTTACACTTTCAGAAGTTTTAGAAGGCCACAAAAACAGATGTGGATTATAATTGTGTGCACTGAACCATGAATCCGATCCACATATTTCTAATCCACATCTGGTTTTGTAGGCCTCTAACACTGTTGAAAGTGTGTGGATTTTATTCAAGAACCTGTGGTATATCATGTTTTGGAAGACAGTGATTTATAATTTTAAAATATTTTCCAAAAGATGACACTTCATCTGTGTGTTCGTAACTTTCTCTATACTATATCTTCTTGATATGATAGTGGATATGGTATTGTTTATCAGTAACTTTCTTGGTTACAGGGGGATCTTTCAAACACTTCAACTTCTTCACAGTTTAATAGTCTTTAACCTCAAGTGACAGAGACATGTGGAGGTCATATCAACTCCCCAATATGTCTGTTTTTATCATAAATTATGGAACCATGGTAACTACTTATTGGGTAAACATATGAATCATTGTGATCTGGAACTTACCCCGAACTCAATTTGTTGACTGGCTTTTCTATACTTCTTAAGGAACAGAGGGAGCATAATGAAGCTCCATGTTCCTGTATATGGACATCAACTTTTACTGTGAGTCCAACAGTCATTTAAATGTTTTGTACAATTATGTGAATAATGTATGTTATTTGTTTAGATACCTTTGGCAGAGTAGAGATATTACCAATAACAAATATCAGAGTATGGCAGGGTCCTTCCTTCTGAGGACCTACTCTTTGATGAAATCAATGGGTTCCAAACCCAAAATTAGAAATATGGCAAGAGATTTTGATGTTTTTACAGAGAAAACTGATTAACCTTCTGATAACCAAACCACAATTTTTTCTATTGGTGTATATTGAGCAATATACTTGTTTTCTAGTGATCTAATTTGTCCATGGTGATTGTATGTTCTATGAAATAACTCCATAAATATCTGTGTGTCAATACCCCTTACCAACCATAATTTTTTCCTACCTAGCTTCTGACAGTTAAGTGTTATCAGCTTGCATCTCTTGTTTATGGGCCAATCATCCCCTTATAATCATTTAAGGGCAACCAGAGAGGCAGGGAACAATATGATATACATTTCATCTGATGGTTATGACCTTTTATGGGTACAGATTGTACAACATCCTGCTATGCATTGTACAAGAGTTACCTATGCACTGCAGGAGACTTTGAGGCCTATAAATTCAGCCAGAAGATTCAATATCTCATTATAGGTGTGGTTTCAAACATACACCTCCCTCCAAACTGCCATCTTGGTTCCAAAAGTTCCATTATGACTCAATTCTCAAAAAAAAACCCTACATAATTATGTATACGGATTAGCATATTTACCTCCAACCCACAAAAACCCTTAATCCTCAAGAGTTTGAGGCACTTGGCTGTTCAACTGAGTTGCCCTCTCCTTTTGAGAGAGCTTTTGATTTTCCTTTGATAAATCTGATTATGCTTAAGTCTTCTCTGTGCCCATTCTTTAATCTTTTCTCTGATTAGGTTAAGAACCTATGGGTCCACCAAGTCAGGTGATATCATTTCATATTTGGTAGCCATCCTAGTAATGATTTCATATTTTATCCTGAGGTCCTTTCCAAGTGGTAAAGTTCTGAATTTCAAGAGAATGTACGCAAACTAGTCAACACACTGTTATTCACACACATGCCATGGTTCCATTTTTCAATCCGTTTAAAAGTCAGTCCTGCAGGTTCTCCCTCAAATACTTCTGGGAGAAGCTTTTATGTCAAGCAATTTTTGAAGTGTATTTACTCTCCTCTCTTCTGAGGTGTACCACATTCCTGGCTAAGTGTTACTACAATTCAGCTCTATTTATAAGTCTAGTAATCCAAAAAGGAAGTGGAAACAGATGCTGGGAGACACATATGTAGGCTCATATGTATAAAGATTCTGTTTAACCTTCTGACTGCCAAATGCCTATGAATTTATTAGAAATCATTCATCCAAAAAATCATTATCTTTCTTAGCTCTTCAGTTTATCTGAGCAATATCAAACCAATTTCATCATTCTTATAATTTTTATTATCTCCTTATTTTTCAAATGTGTGATTCATCCAGTGTGCAAGTACATTCCCTCCTACCATTATATAACAAAATTCCCTATAAAAATTGTTTTTTCCATACTAAAGTGTTGAACCCAAGGTCTCATGCATGCTAAGCAAGAGCTCTACAACTTACTTACACCCCTAGGCTCTTATATTTTTTATTTTGAGACATGATCTTGCTAAGTTCTACAGGCTACCTCTGACCTCAAACTCATCATTATCCTGCCTCAGCCTCTTGAGTTGCTGGGATTACACGTGTGGCAAATTCCCTGGTCACAATTTTTTAAAGAAGTATATGGTTACTTTATGCCAAAAGTATCTGTGGTCTACCTACCACCACAGATGAGTGCCCTTATTTCCAGCCTAGTTCCAAAATAACATCTTATCATCTGGGGCTACTTTAACCAGTAACTTTCACTGTTTGGATTCCCCAGAAAGCAGACTTGAGTAAAATATATGTGTTCAGGATATTTTGATGAGAGAAATTAATGATCACTCCATTTTATATAGAGCGAGAAGCTGGATTGCGAAGGTCAAGAAGTTGGTATGTAATACGACTGGAAATCCTCTATCAACTTCATGAGGAATTTATGACCTAAAATGACCTTCAGGAGTATACCATGTCAAATTAAAATGTCCATGCCTTTAACTCTCAACTAAATCAGTCACAGGAAGTTGGCTTCTCCAATAGGGCATGGATGTGGGAAGCTTGGTGCACCTGGAATAATCTTTTAGGGGGCTAGCAGCAAAGGATTGGCAGTACCACCACCACTCAGGGCAACATGTCTGTCTTTAGAGAATTTCTGGTTAGTTTATTTTAGCACCCACTGTAATGATAAACATTTTGTCTCTAAATAATAGCAGTACAATATCTACCACACATTGTTTTAAACATTCGTTTACTAAGTGTAAAATACCGTTTAATAACATGGTTTTATTTTTATTTGACATTTAGATAACTAAACCAAAATGCATAAACTAAGCCTCCAAAGACAAAAGAACTATATTATTTTTTTTAAATTAAAGGTATCATAGTTTATATACAAGAGTTTTGAGTCTTGACAACTTGCAGAAATTACATGCTGTCAGATTCTTAAATTTGGTGATATTCCTTTTGTTTAGATATAAAATGGTGGTAAGTCTACCTAACACATAATTTTAAACATTATGTGAGACACTTGTTCTCAAGGTATTCCTATAAAGTATGCTTTATTCTCTTCATATACACACCAAACCCATTAATAGAAATGACAAGAAGAATATAAAAGGCAAGGAAAAGTTTATTCTGTATTATCTTTTCTGCCAGCTCTGCTATAGATCACTACTTATATTGTTCTAACCACTACCTAGATGTCCTGGATACATCACCTAAAAGGACACTGCTCTCTTTCCAAAGTGCCATTAGAAGAACATATGGGGCACATCATTAATCCCAATTATTTAAACTTAACAAAGACCAAAACACAAGACAGTACCAGCACACTGCTCTGCTGGACTAAACCATGGTGTTTTGGGCTGAATTGTGTTTCTCAAAACGCACATGTTGAAATCCTAATTCCTAAGGTTATGTATGTCAGACTCAACTCAAAGGCACCTAACAACAAGGTTATATGTGAGAAGTTGAGGCCTTTGTGAGATGACTAGATCTTCAGAATGTAGCCCTTATTAGTAAGATTAATCTCCTTATAAAGAAACCTTAAAGAATTTTCTGATTGTTTCCCTGCTTTGTGAGAATACAGTGTTAGGTGCTGTCAAGTCATGTCCAACTCATAGTGACTCTCATAGGGTTTTCAATGGCTGATTGTTTCAGGATTGCCTTGGGAGTGGACTGCCAAGTGCTTCTCCCGTTTTTGTGGTGCTGGGAACTGAACTTGGGACCTCAGAGATTGCAAAGAGGAACTCTACCAACTGAGCTAAATCCCAGCCTGAGAATACATTAAGAAGACAATATTCTGCGTGAGAATCTTGACCAGGACCTGAAGGAACTGGCACTCGGGCTCTCTAAACTCTGACTTCCAGTCTCCAGAACTATAAGAAATAAACTATTGTTGTTTATAAGCATGTCTATGATATTTTGGTTTAGCAACCTGAACTAAGTCATATAGAGAAAAACATAAATACGAACTATTACACTTCCTAGATTCAAAGGAAATATATTTAGAAAGTCAAACCTCTACATTGGGTTCAATTTGTGTAAATATTCCCCATCTCAATCTGGTTTCTCTGCCCTCAGTCCCTCCACTTCCTACAAGTATCTCAAACTACTAAGTCCTCTTGTATTACAGTCTCTATCATATTTTAGAAACCTCAGCTCTATACTCAGAGTCTGAACTTACCATGTCTTCTTCCCCTAGCTGTTTGTTGTTCCAAAATCTAAGTAATTTTTGTTTGGAGTTATAATGCTTTAGGATAATTTCAGTTTGGTGGTTTGGTGATGGTGCTTTTATCACTGAACTTCACTGCAATTCAGAAGTTGGTACATGGCAGAGAAAAGGGATTTGGTATTGAAACCAAGTAACCTTCTATCCTCATACTAGTCTGAACCTCAGATAAGCTTGCACATTGAAGGGTGGTATTGTTAGTACTCCTCCGTGAGTATGAGTCACCTAAAATGATTGGTGTCCAAAAATATAACTTTAGTTTGAGAGACATGCCAAAATTAATGAATAAAATATTTCCAAACTTCCAATTTAGCAAGAGCTTGTATGAAATGAAGGAGTCAATATTTCAATAGTGCTCATGATGATACGTGGCAGTGTACCACTTTCCTTCATCTCTGACTTGTGTCTTTTTTTGTTAATTTTAGGTTAAGGAAAGTTTCCAGCACTCTCAAACAGGTATTAACATGTTTTAAATTATAGAATTTTCATTAAGTATTGAATTACTTTTGCCAAGTCTCTGATTTTCCCAAGGGAAAAAATAACTTATTTTGTAATTTACTAGTCCCTGGTTGATTGTGAAATGAAGCCTAAAATGGACAGGACAGCATTTATGTTGTTTTTGCTACCACTGTTGCTGCTGCTGTTGTTGTTTTGGGGGGTATGGCTCTTGAAGATAACTTAGCTAGAGTTCTTACAAATAATGTGCAGAAGAGAAGGCCACTTAAGGCACAATAGCCAAATTGCATTAATGGACTGAGAGAGGTCTTAGAAACATTACTTCACAATATAAAAAGACTGTCTGTGAAAGTATTCCTTCCTGAAATATGCATTATTCAGGTCAATCACAGTTGTTATGGTGGTGGTGGTGGTTTTGTTTTTGTTAGCTGCTGTAAGTTGAGTCCCTCTCATAGCGACTCTCACAGAGTATTCAGTGGCTGATTGTTTTGAGATTGTTTTAGGAGTGAATTGCCACATTTGTCTAACAGTTAAGGGTCCCAAAAAGCAACTTTTAGTAAAAAAGATGATGGATATAATACAGGATCAAGGTAAGCACTGAATTTCCAATTATGTGGTTCTATGATGGACATGGACATTTCAAATGGTGCACCCCAATATGTGAAAACAAAAGAATTAGACAACTGACCATAGAGAATTCAACGCTTTAGCACATGAGCCAAATAATTCCTGACCATAGTCATTTGCCTGACTATAAGGTACAACCTCCAATACACATAAAACAGAACTCTCCTAATATACTTTTAAAAGTGATCAGTTACTGCTATCATGACTCTTATCATATACATATTACTTTAGGAAAAATAATCTGAATTAGTTTGTCACCATGTAAAAAAACTAGTTAAAAATTAGAAAGTGTTTGGATATAACATTTGAAATTTTATAGATGGTAGTAAATTTTGTTAAACTCTTCATGTAGAGTAACTACTCCAGAAAGTTTTCTTGAAGAAACTGGCTGACCAAAATTCTGTTTGCTCATTGTTTAACTCTCAAATCAAATTCTTACAAAATCACTCTGGGGATGTAAAAGAATGTCTGATATTCCTCAGAAAGCAGTTCAATAGTCTGTAAATATCTGTACTCTTCCTTTTAGTATACTCAAGGGGCACTTCCAAAGGAGATGGAAAAATTGAAATAGCATCTCCTTTATTCCATCTGTGTGGTTGGCAAGATGTAATTGTTAGAAAACAGAGGAGTTTTGTTTGACTGGCCAGTAAAGGGCTTTTTTTAGCCTGGAACAAACAATAATAATAATAATAATAATAATAATAATAATAATAATTGTTATTATTATTTTAATTTTGTGACTGTGGAGAGAAGAAAGTCTTGGTGCTAACCCATATGAAAACTTTTAAATAAAATTGGAAAATATTGTTCAGTATAGATGCAAGTGTTTAAAAAACACTGTGTTCCAAAAGAAATAGTTTTCATATTATCTTTTTAACAAGACCACAAAAATTCTTTTCTTGAGGTCCTTTAAAATGAAACAATTCCTTTCCTGCTTACATTGCTTTTGTCATTAGACAGCAAAATAAATGAATATCCTCTTTATTTCCATTTTGATCTCTGATCCTGTAAAAACTTGTTAAAATGGTTTGATTTTGTTCCTTCTTTTCTGTGTTAAACATACACATTATGTGGAAGTAAGATAAATTTCACTTTAAACATGTAATCACATGATTTCTCACAGAGAATAGTCACTCCTAAGGAATGAAGTATATGAAAAGCTAAAGGAGCAGAGTCACAGTGAAAACACAAGTTGCTTAAATATATGATTCTTAAATAGGAAAAAAATAAAAGAAAAAAGAAATAAAATCCTTTCAGCTTCCAGGAAGCCTCTGTTAATATTTTAAACTATAACTGAAAATCATCATGTAATATTGGAGTTAGAGATGGAAAATTGCAAACAAAATATTGTGAGTAATGTCAGGCCATATCAGGTCCACTTCTGAGCATATGGGAGAGATTACACAGCACTGAGGGAAGTCATGAATAAACTCAAAGGAAAATTTGGTATTTCTATAAGGGAAGAACAAATACACAGAACAAATATACTTCTCTCTAGGAACAATGATCTGGTATTAATGTTCAGTTTCTGAAATGTGCCTGGCCCCCATAGTCAGGATCTAATATACATGAAATTAAGTCTTAGAAATTTATTTGATGGGTACAAAATAAGAATTCCTTCCAGATTTATCATAGATTCAATAAAATCTCTATTTTATTTTAACTGGCTTTGGAAATGCAAATGATCAAAAATAGCCAAAATACTCTTGAAAGTGAAGAATAAAGTTGAATGATTTATGCATTCCAATTTCAAAATTTGCTATGATCTAAAGCAATTAAGATAGCTAAGTAAACATATAAGAATATACATATAAATCAGCAGAACAGAATTAATAATTCTGGTATTAACCCTTACATTTATTTTCAACAGAGATATCAAGACAATTTACCAGAAAAAAAAGTCTTTTCAAGAAATGGTATTAGAACAATTGGATAACCGATTTCAAAAGAAGGAATTTTGACCAACAATTTCATTCATATTTAAAAACTAACTTAAAAAGATTATATATTTACATATAAGAATAAAATCACATAACATTTAGCAGAAAGCAAGAGAAAATCTCCAAGACCTTGATTAGTAAATAATTTCTTAGTTGCAATACCAAATATCCATAGAAGAAAACGCTGATAAGTTGTACTTCTTAAGATTAAAAATATTTGCACTTCAAAATACATTAATAAGAAAGGGAAAATACAAGCCACAGAATGGGAGTAAATATTGACAAATCATAAAGGGTTTATTTATATCAAAGATACATAAAGGATTCTTACAAGTCAATAATCTGAATGCAAACAACTCAATTTAAATACAAAAAGATTTCAATAAATATTTCATGAAGGATGTACAAATGGCTAATACAGGCATGAAAAGATGCTCCAGTCATAGTAATTAGGGAAATGCAAATTAAAACCATATCCAGTAGACTAAGCTCAGAAAGACAGACCATATCAAAAATAAAAAAGCTCATAGAAGCATTATGCATAATAGCTAAAAGGGTGGAAATTTTCCCAATGACATTCCACAAATAAACAGATAAACAAATGGATAAACAATAGAATATTGCTCTGCAGTGAACTACTGATACATGCTATACATGGGAAAATTTCAAAAGCATGTCAAGTAAAAGATATCAGATGCAAAAAAAAAAGAACATGTTTAATGATTCCATTTATATAAAACTTCTAGAAAAGGCAATTTATAGGGCTAAAATATAGATTAATCATTGATTGTGTCATGGATAGGGAAAGGGAATGACTACAAATAAAAATAGTGGTCTTTGGGGGCACTCCTATCACTTTCTATAAAGTTGCCTCTTTACATCAAATTTTGGATTGCTAAGCCCAAAATTTTAGAGTCCCATATCCAATTAATGAGCAAATATCTTTAATTCCATCTTCAACATATTTTTAGAATACATTCAAGTTAAATTCCTACAATTATATCACCTTAGTCTGAGCTATCATATGTTCTTGTTGATCTGTACAATAGCCCTTTAACTGGTCTTGCAGATTTGACTTTTCACTTCCTAACAGTAATCCTCATTACAGTAGCCAGAGTAATGCTTGTAAAACATAAGACAAATCATTTCAGAGAAAAATCTAGGAAATTAGATTTGATTAATAAAAGTTACTTTATTTAAGTACATAGTAAAAAGCTTTGGATCTTAGAGGAAACAGAATGGTGTGTGTTTTTGTTTGTGTATGAAATTTTTAAAACTTGATTTGCCTTTGTATATATTTATTTGCTTTTATTGTCACAATGGAAAAAAGGAACTTATAACTAGCTTTAAAAATAAATTTTAATATTAATTTCACTCTTTTTTATAGTCTTTTTTATTGGAAATTTTTAATGTATATCTTAATGTGATTCATTTTGACATTCATTGTGACATTTCCATATATGCATTTTGATAAACATTATTCATATAGGTTACCCCTGACCCTCCCCTATGCTTCCCTCCCTCCCACACTTCCCATCTAAGTTTCCCATCTAAGTCTTCTCTATCTTTTACTTAATAGTATTTTTCTATATGTCCTTGGGTTCCAGTTCTGTTTAAGATAGAAACTTTTCCTGTAGTGGTCTTTGTTTTTATCTTGTTAGAACAATTACATGAAATTTCTAGTCCATTTATATTGACATCATTCTTATCTTCCTCCCCTTTTATTATGATTGGACCTTTGAATAGGATTTTTCCTTCTTATAATTTTGAATCAGCTCCTTCATATGAGTGAGAACATGTGTTGTTTCTCTTTCTGAGCTCGTGTTCGTTCACTCAAAATAATTTTCCCTAATTTCATCCATTTGCTGTGAATGACATTATTTCATTTTTCTTGATTGCTGAGTAGTATTCCATTGTGTATATATACCATAGATTTTTTATCCATTCTTCTGTTGAAGGGCACTTTGGTTGATTCCATATCCTTGCTATTGTGAAAAGCGCTGCATTGAACATGGAGATGCAGGTGTCTCTGTGGTATGATGACCCATCTCCCTTTGGGTAAATTCCCAATAGTGTTATAGCTGGGTCATAAGGTAGATCTATTTTTAGTTTTTTGAGGTACCTCCATATTGATTTCCACAGTGGTTGCACCAATTTACATCTCCACCAACAATGTAAGAGTGTTCCCTTTTCCCCGCAACCTCGCTAGCATTTGTTGTTGTTTGTTTTATTGATCTTGGCCATTCTTACTGGTGTAAGGTGAAATCTCAGAGTTGTTTTGAGTTGCATTTCCCTAATGGCTAGGGATGTTGAGCACTTTTTCATGTGTTTCATGGCTTTATGGACCTCTTCATTTGAGAACTGTCTACTCAGTTCCTTTGCCCATTTGTGTATTGGATTGTTTGGTTTTGGGGGAGTTTTTTGCTTTAGTTCTTTATAAATTCTAGTAATTAGACCTTTGTCTGATGTATAAAATGCAAAGATTTTTTTCCCATTCTGTGGGGGTTTCCTTGACTTTGTTAATTGTTTCTTTTGCTGTGCAGAAGCTTTTTAATTTCATGTAATACCATTTATCTATTTTTGTTGCAATTTCTTGAGCAACTGGAGTCCTATTAAGGAAATATTTTCTAAGCCTGTATGATGGAGTGTGTTGCCTATCTTGCCTTCTACAAGTTTTAACGTTTCTGGTTTTATGTTGAGATCTTTTATCCATTTTGAGTTAACTTTCATGTGTATTGAGAGATGGGGGTCAGCTTTCATTTTTCTGCATGTGAATGACCATGTTTCCCAGCACCATTTGTTGAAGAGGCTGTCCTTTTTCCAGTTTATTTGCTTTGCTCCTTTGTTGAAAATCAGGTGGCTATAGGTGTGTTGAAGTATTTCTGGGTCTTAAAAAACCTTGACTATAAATCAGTAACTAGGAATAAACTTTTGTAATACGTTGATAGCTTATTTTTCTGCCATATGAGCAGTCACAGAAGCAGTAGAAATTTCTCCCAAACTGCAGGAAAAAATCATTTTTGTTTTAATCTGTCAATTATAACCAAATGAGAAAATCATTCAAAAGAGGAATTGTGGAAAAATAACAGACGATAAGTAATAAAGAATATGTAGGTAGGCACGTTTATAGGTTACACAATCCTCCACATGACTGTTACTTTGCCATATGGTGAGGGTTTGCAAGTTGATGTGATGTTGAAAGTTACTCTACTGGTATTATGGATACCAGCAGGATGATCCATGGTATACAGGTTTCAGCTGAGCTTCCAGAGAAAGATAGACTAAGGAAAAGAATCTGGCAGCCCCCTCTTGAAACAATTAGCTATTGAAAACCCTATGAATAGTAGAGAAATACTGTCACATATAGTGATAGAAAATGAGCCTCCCAGTTTGGAAGTTCCTTCCTTAAAGTAGAGTCTGTCTATCTATATTTTATTGATTATGTAAAGGTATTTGATTGCATGGATCATAACAAATTATGGATAACATTGTGAAGAATGAGAATACCAGAGCACTTAATTGAAATCATGAGGAATTTGTACATGGTCCAGGGGGCAGTCATTGGAACAGAACAAGTAAATGCTACCTGGCTTAAAGTTGAGAAAGCTCTGCATCAAGGCTGTATCCTTTCACAATGCCTCTTCAATATCTATGCTGAGCAAATCATCTATGAAGCTGAACTTTATGAGGAAGAATGTTACATCATGATTGGAGGAAGACTCATTAACAACCCGTGCTATGCAGATAACACAACTCTGCTTGCTGAATTTGAAGAGGACTTGAAACATTTACTGATGAAAATCAAAGAACAGAGCCTTCAGTACGTATTGCCACTCAACATCAGGAAAACAAAAAACCTTACATCTGGGTCAGTAATAAACTTCATAATAAATGGAGAAAAGATTGAGTTTTGCTTTATTTGGTTCTACAATCAATACCTATGGAAGCAGCACTCAAGAAATCAAAAGATGCATTGCATTGGGAATAGATGTTGCAAAAGACCTCTATAAAGTGCTGAAAAATAAAGATGCCACATTGAAGATGAAAATGCACCTGACTCATGCCATGGTATTTTCAATCACATCATATAATTGCAAAACCTGAACATTGAACAAGAGAGACAGGAAAAGAATTGATGCTTTTGAATTATGGTGCTGGACATGAATGTTAACTACACTGTGGATTGCCAAAAGAACCAACAGATTTGTCCTAGAAGAAGTGAAACCAGAGTGTACTTTGGAAGCAAGGGTGGGTAGACTACATCTTATATATTCTGGACATGTAGTTGTTCCTGTTAGGTGCTCTCCAGTCGAGTCTGACTCATAGCAACCCTATGTACAGCAGGTTGAAATACTTCCCGACTCTCTGCCAGGCACGTGATCTTATTTATGTTTAAGCCCATTGTTGCAGACACTGTGTCAATCCATCTAGTGGAGCATTGTTCTCTTTTGTGTTGACCTGCCCCTCTCCCAACATTGATTTCTTTCTCTAGGGATTGTGGTTAGGAGGTATCAATCCTTGGAGAAGGACATCATGTTTGGGAGAGTGGCAAGTCAATTAAAAAAGGAAAAAAGGAAGACACTCAACTTGATGGATTGATAGTGTCTGCAACAACAGGCTTAAACAAAACAGATTGTATGCTTGGCACAGAATTAGGGTTCCTATGAGTTGTGCCTGACTCAGTGGCACCTAACAACAACAACAATATGTTATAAGAGATGTATGAAGTTGCATAGTCATCTTTTAAATGTAATTCAAAGCTAATTAAATGGGCATATTTTTCCTTACTACAACCAATGCTATAAATGTGACCCTCTTAAGTGTACAAACTAATGAGTCCATGTCTAGTAAGTTTCGAATCATTTTAAACCAAACAAATTGAAAATAGGAGTCATCATTAAATTAAATATTTAGAAAATAGACATTATTGATAACAGTACCAGAATGTTTCTTGATCTTTTGTTACAATGTGAGTGATATTTTCTGGTTAGTAAGTCATTTTTGCTATCTTATTCACATATGTCAGGATACATGGAATTAGAGAAAGGACTGGAGAAAGCAAGTTTTATTAGCAGCAGGTCCCTTACAGATGGAAGGAAGTTTGGCGAAAATTGATCTGAGAATAAACTGTACTGAGAGCTGCCTTAAATCCCAGAATTTGATACATTGAGAGGTAAGAATATTATAAAGAGGAAAAGAGAAAAGAGGCTTTGGACAAGATTTATACTTTTACTTAGAGTGTTGATTTCAAAGGGCGGGTAGTCCAGGACAATTAAAAAAAGTTATTTAGGTATAATTTGCATACAGTGAAACACATATTTTTAAAGTCTAAAATCTGATTTCATCTTATCTATAAATCTGTGAAATCACCTGTGTAATAAAGGTAAAGCACATATCCATGTCTCCCCAGTGGTGTCCTTGTGCTGTGTGGTAATCTATTCTTCCCACCTTTCTGTGCTCTCCCTGCTATCTTTAGGCAATCACTAATCTATCTACTTTCTATGAATATAGATACAATTTTATTTGCTAAACTTTTATGTGAATGGAACAATATTTTATACTGATTTGAGTTCACATAATTTTGTTGAGATTAGCTCATGTTATCATGGCTATCCATTTTCATTACCTTGTGTTTGTAAATAGTATTCCATTGTTGAAATATCACAATTTTTCATCTACTTCCTTGAAGAACATTATTTTGTTTTATGTTGAACATCTTTGCATATGTTTTTTGCTATCTGTATATCTTCATGGTTAAGTGTTTCTTCTAATGTTTTGCCCATGTAGAATGTGTCAGTTGTTTTCTAATTGAATTTCCAGGATTCTTCATATGTTTTGAATACAAGTGTTTCATCAGATACATGACTTACAAATATTTTTGCTCAATCTGTATTATATCTTATTATTCCCTTAAAAATGTTTTTTCCAAAGAGTTGAATATCTTCTTGATACCCATACTTAAAATGTTGATATAATTGTTCAAAACAATTAATTGATTACTGGTTTCTGTCTACTTGTACTATCAATTATTGAAAGAAAGATGATGAAATATACAACTTAAATTTTAGGTTTACCTATTTGTAGATATCTTGATCTCCCCCCCAATCTTAGCTTTCTTTCTCTGCTTATTTCAGGGGCATTGGGGCACTGCTGCTGGTCCCCTCATTGCTCTACAGGCAGTATGCTGGATAATTGTAGAGTTTATTAACTTTGTTTTTTTATCTCTGAAGGATCATTGCCCTCAATTATCTGATATCTAATGTATTTACAATGATTATTTTGTATATTTTGCTTGTTTATTTTTAGTACTTCTATGTGAGAAGATAAATCTGAATCTTGTTATTTCATTATAGTCTGGTGAGCATAAATTCTGGATAGTTTTCTAGTGTAATTTTTTTCTCTGCCATTCAAAATGAAAATTCACATAGAAAAACTGGGGTTACATTGTCCCTTTTCAAAGATATATTACAATCACATTTCCAAATTAATACCATACCATTTACTATTTATTCTTATTAAACAGCATAAAGATTTCCATGGGGCACATTAAATGTCTCAGCATACAGGAGCTTTTATTCATGTATCTTTGTTCATGTATAATCAGTCAATAGAGATTGTTGTTCTATAATATGTATATTTGTTCTCAATGTCAAACATTCTGGCAGGAACTCTCATATCACTTGATATCATTGAGCTAATTTGACAAGTAGATTCAAGTAAATGTTATCCTAATGAAAATAAATTATTTACCTATTCATAAGCTTTGTTGTAGATCAACTAAATCAAAATCTGTAGAAGCATGGTGTGCACATTTTTATTAGAATAAATCAAGTTAGAGAAATAAAAAGAAATGTAATATTATCTTCTAGGATAGAGTGCATATTAGTCAAGTTTTGGAAGCACTAGCCAACATTTGCAGTCATGGGTATTTTGAACATCAGAAAGATCTATAGGGTGTTATGTATTTTAACATTCTTCAGTATAGAAAGTGATAAGCCTATTTTCCTGGTTAACTGTACTTTAATCACTATTTCTTCTTTTAAAATGTGTAGAATATAATAAATATAAATATAGTCTTATAATGATGTAAGTATAGTATCCATCTTAATTACATGTAACTTCTATTATTGTCAGGTAAAAAGAAAATAATTTAAAAACAACTATTGAACATTAGCTTCAAAAGTGGTTGTTGTTATATTAAGAAGAATTGGCGAATGATCAACCATACCAAAAAGTAGCATATGATCAGGAACCAGTGGTACTAATGGAAGAAATGGAAGCTGCCTTGAAAGAATTGGCAAAACATAAGGCTACAGGAATTGATTGATTAGCAGTTGAAATCTTTTGAAAAATGTAGCACTAGAAGTGCTCAATTATCTATGCCAAAAGATTGGGAAAACAGCTGCCTGGCCAACTGACTAGAAGAGAACTTTATTTGTGCCTATTCCCAAGAAAGAGGTTCTAACCAAATACAGAAATTCTTGAACAACATCATTAATATCACACATATAAAATTTGGCTAACAATCACTCAAAAGTGACTGCAGCAGTATATTGATACAAAACTGTCAGAAAATCAAACTGGATTTAGAAGTGGGTGTGGAACTAATTACATCATTGTTGATCTCAGAAGGATTTTTGCCAAAAGCAGAGAATACCAGAAAGATGATTATCTATGTTTTATTGACTATGCAAAGGCACTTGACTGTGTGGATGAAAACAAATGATGGATAAAATTACAAGGAATGGGCATACCAAAGCACTTAATTATACTTATGAGGAATCTGTACATGGATCAGGAGACAGTTGTTCAAACAGCTTCAATGGTACAATATGAAAAATAATAGGTTTTCTCTCCTTGATTAATAAATTTTGCAAAAGCTCAGTAACTTTTAATTTTCCTCACATAGTCCATTAACATATGTTGTTGTTAGGGGCCACCAAGTCAGGTCAGATTCATACAAACATTATGTATAACAGAAGGAACCACTTTGATTCTGTGCCACACACATGCTCTTTTTTATGTTTAAGCCGATTGTTCCAGGTACTGTGTCAATCCATCAAGCGAGGGTCTTCACACTTTTCATTGACCTGTCACTTTCCCAAATATGATGTCCTTATCCAGGGATTGGTCCCTCCTGACTACATGCCCAAAATACAAAACACTTAGTCTAATCATCCTTGCTTCCAAGGAGCACTCTCATTTCTCTTCTGCTATGACAGACCAGTTGGTTGTTTTGGTAGTCCATGATATATTCAATATTTGTCTCCAGCACTGTGATTCAATAGCATCAATTCTTCTCCTGTCTTCCTTATTCAGTGTTCAGCTTTAACAACCTTATGCAACTGAGAATATCATGACATAAGTCAGACACATTTTCCTATTTAATGAGACATATTTATTTTTCAATCCTTTAAAAAGGTCTTTCACAACAGCTTTTCACAATACAATGTGTGTTTTGATTTCTTGACTGCTGCTTCCACAGGTGTTGATTGTATAAACAAGGAAAGCAAAGTCTTGGACAATCTCAATCTTTTCTCCATTTATCATGAAGCTGCTTACTGACTCAGTTGTTAGGATTTTTGTTTTCTTGATACTGATGCACAATCCACAGTGAAAGCTGTCTTCTTTGATCTTCCTCAGTAAATGTTTTAAATCTTCTTCACTTTGAGCAAGCAAAGTTGTGCCATCTGCAAAATGGATGGTGTTAATGAGTCTTCCTCCCTTCCTGATGCTATATTTTTCGTAAAGTCCAAGTTCTCTGATTATGTGCTAGTCTTAGAGATTGAAGAGTTACAGTGAAAGGATACAGCCTTGATGAACACCTTTCTTCACTTTAAACCAGTCAATGTTTCCTTTTTCTGTTAAATTGATTGCTTTCTGGTTCATGTGCAGATTCCTCATGAGTACAATTAAGTGTTATGGTATTCTCATTCTTTACAATGTTATCCATAATTTATTGTGGTCCTCAAAGTTAAATGTCATTGCATAGTCAATAAAATATCTTTCTCTTATTATCTGCTTTCCAATAACCTCTGTCTGACACCAGCAATGATGTGCCTGGTTCCACACTCAATTCTGATTCCAGCTTGATTTTCCAACAGTTCCCTTTCAATATATGGCTGAAATCTCTTTGAAAGATATTTAGCAAAATTTTACTTGCATGAGATTTTAGTGATATTGTTCTATAATTTCTACATTCATTTGAATCCCCTTTCTTGGAAATAGATACAAATAAAGT